>JBBPLG010000017.1:0-124230 GCA_038089695.1 Xanthoconium separans | reverse complement strand
TTTACAGGTTCGACACTGTCCTCTCGTGGCGCGAGCTGCGCCATATAGCTAGTGCGTCACATGTCAAGTGTGACGCACAGGCGTTCGATAAGATGGGCGATGGTTTGTTCCGCATCCTCCTTTGGCTTCCGTACTGACGCACTGTCACAGAGAGAATACCGTCTCTAGTGGCTCCGAACGAGAGGCTCAGTTCAAGGTAAGAGGGCAACGGGCGAGTTCCGAGAGTCGATTTGCGGTGAACGAATGCGATACAGGTGAGTTGCTCTGCTCCTACCTTGTTGCCCGTCGTTGATCTCCTTGGCTTAGGAGACTTGCATACGACATGAGGGGAGTTGCTGATGTCGGGAGTAAGGTGCGTCCAGCAGTAGGCCACGCCTCTGATCAGAGGCGTGGCCTGCCGCTGGACACTCCTTGTTTTTGTCAGTATTAAGTCTTTGCCAATCCAAGCACGTATGGGAACACTAGGATTGCATATCGATTCGTAATAAATATTCTGTCATCGTGTCACCGCATGAAGCTCGAAATGATCAAAAGTACATATGTACATACACTCACAGTCGCTCAGTCGATCCTGTTCCTAAACATGATCTTGGCGCGAGAATCGGCCGAGATCATATAACCAATATACCAGCTAGGCGGGCGCGTCGCCCCGTCCTCCAGTCTCACGTCGTACGTCGTCACGATGTGTGCCAGCATGGATTTCAGCTCGTTGGCAGCAAAGAAACGACCCGGGCTGACACACAAGGACGTGATCAGCGCGGAAAACCCGATCAAGCCAAGAAAGTGCAACATACCACGCCTGGCGACCGTGTCCAAACGACAAATAATCGATCGATGTCGATGCATATTGATACTTGGTGCTGTTGCCACTCTCCTCGCACATGTTTGCAAACCGAAAGGGCTCGAACATCTCGGGGTTTTCGTAGATGCGTGGATCGTAGTGTCGAGATCGGGAAGCGGCAGCTACTGTTGCTCCTGCTGGGATGAGCGTTCCATCCGAGAACATAAAGTCTTTGAGCGCCTTGCGGGCGAGGGTCACTAGATGACGCGTTTGGTGAACATGGAACGACTTGCATGGAGGCAGAGCGAAAATAATTACCGCTGGTAATGCCTTCCACCCGTTGGCATTCTTTCAAGAAGCTATCGACTTTTCGCATCTTGCCCAATGACTCGTGCGACCATCCATCTTGCTTGACGATACTTTCCACTTCCTCACGAAGGGGTTGGATGTACTGAGGATGCGCTGCAAGGTAAATTACCGCCTGAGTGAAAGACTGTAACGACGCGTTAGACCAGGATATGGCCGAGATCGCCACCAAACGTACGTTGCTGGATGTCTACGGTACGAATGGAAGAGCTGAGCATCCGTTACACGAAATCCACGTCCCACGCCACTCACATGGATAGCTGCATTATTTGACACGAGAATACGAAGTATCAAGCGTTCGGGAAGCAATTCTAGACCCTCTGCCTCTTCCATCAGCCATGATAAAAGGTCATTCTATCGAGGAAGACCATATCAAGGACCTTTCCATGAGCAAAGAGGAATACAAACAGGCTTATCACTCCACGCCGACCCATACTCATTCAGCTGTTCTTGTCGTTCCTTGATCATTGGACCAAGCAGTTTTAAAGCCCGTGCAATGTCTCGAGGGACGTTTGTGAAACGGGCAACCAACCTACCAGCATACATAAACACATGCCAGAGATGATAAAGGTATGGCGACGTACGGTCTCATGAATCTGGGAAACAGCCCGACCATGATACCCCCTTTGAAGTTATCCATGCTGGTCTGGATGGTAAGGTCTACCCATTCAGGGTTGCGGCCTGTAGGAATTAAAAGGACTAGTGAGGGAAGGCGGTGGACGGGTTACATACACAATGGGAGGCCGACAAATACCCTGTTGCTCGTCCTGCAAACAATCCTTTCGATGGCACTCAACACCGGTATGCTCTTCCACTCTGAAGGCTTGCAAATCAATCATATGACAAATACGTTTGAGTTCATAGTCCTCACCATTTCCTTTGAGATCCAGGACATCAGCAAAAGAGGAGACAATCTCATCTTTAATCTCAGGATACAAGACTCGAGCATTTCGAGTAAGTTGGGAAAGAAGGAGCCCAACATGGTAGGGATTATGTAGAATTTCAGGTGAGATGACGTGCTCAGTCTCAATTTGCTATGAAACACCATTAAACACCAGATAATGTAGTTGGCGAGAGAGGTACTCACGTCGTTGATAGCTTCCATAGATGAAAGCACGTGTTCCGGCGCTTTTGCCATTTCTTCTAGATGTTCTCTGTTACTTATGATGATCGTCCAGCGTTGGAGTTCCGCAATCTTGAATGGCGCGGACTTGTACTGTACATAAAATCAAAGAGTTTTCAATACTGCGATAGTCCATACACAGGGCTTGCCTTGACATAGCCCTCTTGTATGACACTGGCGGCGTCCTTCAAATATTTGAAACTAGACCACCAAGAGCCAATCCAAGTATTGGAGCCGACGGTCGGGAAGGCGTCAAGCTGGTAAATGTCAAAAAAAGAGGACCATTTGTATACCGCCACGCTCACATTGGGACCTTGGGACAGCTTGACGCTCAAGGCGATGACGGCAACAAGGCCAAAGAGGCCATAGGTTACACCCGATATGTTCGTTGGCAACATCCCTTGCAAGTTGAGATCCATAATGAGAAGCCTGTGGTGAGTGTTGTCACTGACTGGGAAGAAGCGCTAATGATCCAGTTCGTGCCTGCTGCCACAGCTTCACTTGCCGAATGAAGCCCCGTTACGCCCAGTCTCGAACCAGAAACGTTCGAGTCAAAGTACTCTTTTGACGACTCCGACGGGCTCATCTCGTCGTTGTAGACGATGATTTTTCGCCGATCATTGCACAGCTATCTGTCCGTGCGCGTGACATTAGATGTGTTGTTGGGATTTCTCGGGCCTTATTGCAACCATCACTCAGGTCATCGTCCTCGCTCCCGGCGCGTTTGGTGCATTCAACTTCCACAAAAAAATGAGAGCGGACAACCTTCTAGATGAACGCACAGTCAATACGCGCAGACTGCCTTCCTGGTGCTCTTGACCATACCACTGGGTGCCTTGGCTACAAGCTATCAACACAAAGACGCCTTGCAGAGCTGAACAAAATTCTGGTGAGATATTTACAATATGTTATGCAAGATATGATTTAGAATGGTTGTTCAGCCAACACCTCGGATATCTTGACAACCAACTCGTCTGGATTCTTCAACTCTGCAGCAAAGTACGCCTTTGCCCCACCAACGCCCCGAGACCGCACGACCCGCTCGACGGCGTCATATGCATCGGGGTCGGACGCTCGCAATACCATGCAGACAAAGTCCCGTTTCTTGTTATAGATGAACAGTGCCAACGGCATAGATGGGTCGACGGGCCTGCTGTTTCGGAATTCGATAGGCACTTGAACCTTGATCACCATCCTCTTGTTCTCGACCTCGTTCTTGGTGAGACCCGGTTTGATCGGAAGAGCGGCGGGGGTCATCGCACCGAGCACCTGGCGCGTGAAGTCCGCCCTCGAGACCGTCCCCGATGACAGTTCGCTGTCATACGTTGGCTTCAAAGTGATCGTCGTTGCCTCGGAAAACGGTATGCACACCGGTTTGTGTGTCTTCCAGTGTGCACCTACACACCAGGGTGGGCAAAGTGCAGCATGCACCAGAGAACGTCAAGGATCACTCACGCTGGCACTCGGTCGAACAGTACCGAACGACCTGACACCTCGTGCATCGCTTCAACCCGTCCTGCTTGCGCTTACAATACTCGCACTGCTTCTCTTCCCAGCGTGCCACCTCGCCCTTGCGTTTCCGATCCCATCGCTGGACAGCAGCGGTGATCTCCGCGCCAAAAAAGCGGCACGACGTTCGAGGCGAATCACCGTTGCTTTCTGCAATGTCCAGGTCCGCACCGTGTTCCATCAAGATGTTGACGAGCGTCACGTAGCCACCCTGAAATGCGCCGATGAGAGGCACCTCGCCATACCGGTTCTGTGCATTCACGTTGGCACCTTTTTCGAGTAATAGTCTTGTCATGTCTGGCAATCCTCCCAGCGGCGTACACGCGTGATGAAGTGCGGTGTGTCGAAAAAGGTCGGGGATGTTTGGTGACGCGCCAGAGGCGATGAGATAACTGACGACGTCGAGGTGTCTGGCCGTCGGCGCACTACCTTGCAACAAAGGTTGGACCCGTTGTGCACCAAGGACGGTAAAGCTAACGAATCCGAGCTGTAAGGGGGTCTGAGTGGAGTTTAGATCGGGTGCGGTGCCTGATTCGATAGCCTTGAGGAGGAAAAACGACATCAGAGATATGGTGGTGTGATCGCCATGTCGAGTAGAGGCATGTCACTGACCTTCTTGACTGTGTCGTAATGCCCACACAAACATGCGAGTGCGAATAGAGAGAGCCTTGTGGGGTCGAATTTGGCCCATTCTAGAGCAGGAAAAACAAGGATGTTGAATACTCGATAGAGTACAATGGGTGGCGAGAGACTCCAGTTTGTAGTATCGTATAGAATAACTGGGACACTCACGGGTCTGGAGCATGCCGCGCAGCATCTCACTGCCCATTTTGATACTGATGAATCCGGGCTGGTCGAGCATTTCTTTCATCTTTGGGGTGATGGATATACCTCCATCCTCGTGTAAGCCTGTCCAGACTAAACCGCTGGATTAGCACAGGACAGACTGCATGTTGTGTACTAGTAGTCCGCACCGCGCGAGTTCAAGCTCATGTTTTCGTGACGAGTTGTGAACTAAAAAGTGGACCAGTGACGAGAAACGATTGTGGCGTCAGTGGGCTGTTGAAACATCAACAGATACTTTGACGTCGCGACATCGAAATTCCGATGGCGTCGTATACACGTGGCGCTTGGGTTTCTGTGGCTAAGGAAGTGTCACAATCAATGGCTCTGTGATTACCACTGGCACAATCAGTACAGTATCAGATGATCGATCAGCTTGCGCTCGTTTACACACGGGGGAAACCTCTCGATCAGACTTCAGTATCGAGGTGCGGCTGCAACTTTCCGCTTTCTCGTGCTTCCCCAGCGTCTGCCAGTCATGCGCCGCGTAGGACTGCAGCAGCGACAACACACGATATCTATGCATGCGTCCCAAACTGTCACCACGGCCTGAAAGAGAAGGGTGTGAGCACCAAAACACATTTCTGGAGAGCCGACATGCAATTACTACGTACCGCTGAGACAGCCCAAACGGCAGCTGCAATGACTACTGCGACCACCGAAATGACGGTGTTGAAGGCGAGGCCGATGCACGAAATTACCGAACCCTTGTACCGCGTATGTACTATGTAAATGTAAAGTTGCCAATCGTGATGGGACATGCGCACCATGGTAGAATAGAATATAACACCTTGGTAGAATCAGAATATTTGGTTGATACAGTTATAAAGCTGGAGGATAGTTAATATGACGTCAAACTCACATCGGATTTGGAGATAAGATAAGATAAGATAACCCAATGACTCGGTCAGCTTGTACCTTCATGTCGACGACTCCGTTCGACGTCAATTTCTGCTTCCAAGTTCGCGAGATCGAAAACGACCGCGTCAAGCTGACACCCTTCATCGTGAGTTTCTCCGGTGACGACAATTCCACGCGTGAAATGACCCGCTGCCAACAGCCCGCTCAACATGCCGACCTCTTCTTCCAAGGCTCCTCATTCCACCCAGACCTCTACCAATACCTCCCCTTTGGTCCCTTCCCTTCCCCCACTGCCTTCACCCAAAACCTCATCCACGGCCGCATCCAACCCAACCCGGGTTGCGTCCTCTACGCCATCATCGACAAAACGCGGACGCCACCCGAGTCCACGAGCGCCCCTAACAGTCCCTCGCCGCTCGATTTTGCAGGCACCATCGGGTACCTCCGCGGATCGCCCACCGATCTGAGCGTCGAAATCGGGTTCATCATGGTGTTGCCGCCGTTTCAGCGGACACATGTGACGACCAACGCGGTGGGGTTGCTCCTGCGTTATGCGCTCGACTTACCTACAGCGTCACCCCCCGGACTTGGGCTGAGGCGCGTGCAGTGGCAAGCGTCCGAGAGGAACGCGGCTTCGATCAGGGTGGCAGAAAGGACGGGATTCAAGCAAGAAGCTCGGCTGAGATGGGACAGAATTCTCCCGGATGGGCGAGGAAAAGTGGGAAATGGGGAAGCCATAAGAGAGGGCGACCCGAGGCCGGATACTTTAGGTAGACACACCACTATGCTGGCCATTTGCTGGGATGATTGGGAAAATGGCTGGAGGGAACGAGTAGCACAGCTTATGGATAGATAGACACCTTCGCTCGTCTTTTACTTAATATTCTAGTAGATTCAAGTGCTCAAGATATTGCATACGAATATTGCCGGGTGTCAGTAACAAGAACTTGCATGGAATCTCCAAATAAGATATCTTGTCTGTGCAGGTCATCACAACTTGATAACCTCGATATATGAGCGTCGACGCCGACACTCGCCACGACTTCCATCAAGTCGTTTTCTCATTCCATCTATTTCAAGAATTCCATCAGCTCGATCCACAGAAGGAATGCACAAGACGATTGAACTCACAAATCCATAAACAGCTTCCACAGAACCGAAAACATGATGCTTTGTAGACAATTGGCCAAGATGCGTGTCTTTAGACCGCGTCCAAACAATCCGATGATGCCGTCCGTAGCAATCACCGCACGTGCAGCATCTACATACCCAATACGGGTAGCGTTGACTTGGCGGTAGGTCTTGACCACACGCAAAGAATTTGAAATGCTATCCGAAGCAATGGAAGCTACGAATCCGATGAACGCCGAGCGGAGAAGCTTCTCGAGCAAGGTAGTAGGAAGGGGAAGATTCGCATCGAGGTAATTGTATGTCCCGAACCACTAAATAAATCCCAAATCAAACGTGAGAATAGCACAACAGGTGAGAGAACCTACGGGATAATGTCCCACAAACGTGGCTGCCGCTGTCGCTATGGCACCATACCAAAGAGTACCAAAGCCATATTTTCTGACCTAGACTCGAGATTCCGCTTCGTCATGTCATGTAGTTTGTTCAAGTAAACGACCAACCCTGGCCCTGAGTAATGCTATGCCATCCTTGCCTTGAGTTTGCATGGTGGTCTTGATGGTATCGATAGGTGTCAACAACATCCTAAAGCATGCCGCAGCTAGGCTCGCAAAGATGGTTTTGACGAGCGTTGGGAGCTTTTTCATAAAGGAATTGCTCTGCAAGAGAGCGAGAATCCCCGCGTTGGCTGCTGTATCACCAAAGCGAGATACAGGTCCTTGGATCAGTGCTGCAACAAGACCTTGGTAGTACCTCGTCCATCCACCGTCTGCATAAAGCGTCTTTATCGCTTCGGTTGTCGTCGTTCCGTAGCGGTATTGATAATTCATGACCGTCCGCAATGGCTATGTGGGAAATGAGTCAACGACGCGGTTCACGTACATGGTTGTCGCCAATTACCATGAGGGTCAAGACTTGAAGAACCATAGCTAGAACACGAAAAGCATGGGTCATTGTTTAGGGCTTGAATTCTGCGCTCTTCGAAGTCTCACCTGCAGCACCGCTGAGTCCACCACCAAGAGCACTCTTGAGGGCCTTGTCCAAGTCGAACTACCACGGAGTAAGTAACCCCAGGGAGCGACTTGAGACAAAACCAGACCTCGACATCATCTGCGTTGATGAATCCCTTGATAAAGAGACCTACTACCACGAGCAACAGGAGCACGATAACGCCCTGGAACGCGATCATGGACCATGATCTCGTCTTCGGAGTGCTGGGATCGCCGTTTGACTCCTCGTCACTGCCAACCGCAGCGTGAGAAGGATCTTGAGCCTGGCTATACGACGGTGGTTCTGAGGAGCTCAGCAGAGGCTGCGCCTCTGGGTTATTGGTCGTGCCGGCAGACATGGATGTTTGGTGGGAAACGAATAACCGCCGACGCTTCTTCGAGCTGCGCCACCAAAATACTTTTGATAAGGCTGGCCCGTGGAGTGTGAGATGTTCATCCCACACCGCGACCTAGTAAAGTGTTTTTTTCTTTCATGTTTGAATGTGCCAGCACAAGTTGAAGTTGTTGGAGTCACCGGGACTAAACTTCAACCAACGCTCTCAAGCTGCATGGTGACGAACCGTGTCGTTGCCAGTGGGCGTACAACGAGACCTAGTGCACTCGGGACGCATCCGATAATGAAGCCATCATGGGATTTACAGGATTCCTGCCACCGTGTAGCCTCGTCACCTTCCACTTAGTCCCCCTCTGCCACCTGCCACAAGGCGCTTAGCACTACAGGGATGTGTTGCGGGAATCCAGGCCCAGACTGACGAAGCAACGTATCCCGAAAAAGGGAATGATCAAACCTCACAACGACTCGGACAGCACTTCCTTTGAACTTCGGTTTTGGTTTGAACATTTGCATGTACAAAAAATGTGGTTGGCGTTCAACTCCAAGGAGCGTACACTGAAGAATATCTTGGAACCCTCGTAAGCCAGTTCTGTTGACTGACTAGCATTTTTCAATCCTTTAGATCACCACTAATTCCGGCTCTGACTTGAATGAGATAGGTTTCATCTTCACAATATGTAGCACCACTCCCGGCATCTTTGCCATGGTCGCTGGCGGATTCATGACGGTCACATCTGGACGACAACACATGGTAACCATTGGTCTATATTTGTCATGCTGTGTATTGTTCTATTCATCAGGAACACGACATACGTTATGCGTGCACATTCAAGGCAAAAAGCAGTTTTTTTTAAATGCGCGTCTTCAATCAGTTCCACTGACGGCACCTGATCACACCATATAGACATATGTAAGGGCACTGGAGCCTGGTATGTACATTGATGGCAAGTACTTACTTTCACAAGGTCACAAGGCGGTGCGTGGCTGCGTCTCCAAGCGGTGCTTTGAATCTATCGAGTGGAAAATTTCTCGCGCGTTGTCTCAGCTATCTAACCAATTACTATAGTGACCTTCATTCTATTACTGTCGAGTGATCTCAACCTAGAGCCGCTATCGTCAAGCATGCCTTGAAGCTTTTACCCAGAGTCTACATCCAGTCGTCACTGACGAAGTTCAAGTTCATGGGTCTCTAGAAAAGCTTGAGTGAAATCTGGATCTATAAGAGTCTCCAAGACGACCTACTTGGATCTAAGCACGAACTTGGTTCTCGACCCTGGCAATCGTCGTGTTCAGAGACATCGACAAGATTGCTCGCTCACGCCGTAATGGCACGCCCCGACGGACCAGCCTGTCCTTTCGTAGGTGATATCATCATCATTCCATCGATGCCTTGGTTATTCCCTTGACCTCTCGCGGCTTCAATCAGCCTACAGATTCCTCTGGGAATGGCCTCGTCACCCGTCAGGATATCAACACCAACAATCTTCCTTCTGCATGTCAATCCCCTTGCCAAGTGACAAACACCTTGGCCGTGAGTCCAATCTTCTACTTGATCTACATACTCCACACCCACTCGTTGCCACAGAACTGTGCCAGTAATCTCAGCTGCGAAAGTGGCTCCTCGCTCGGAAAAGAGTTGGAACAATGCATGGACTGTCTCCTCGGCGACCCGGCCGTCCAGAGCCAAGCTCAGGCTTTCCTCAGCGCCTGGAACGAAAGCTGCAATGGAAAGTTGTCGATGAGTCCTGTGCTTTTCTCTTTCACCTTTTACGTCGAGGGCGGGGCCGATTCGCTCGTTTCGCACTGTCCTTTTTGTTTAGCTCAACCCTAGTTCCAGTAGCTCGTCGAAATCCAACGATGGCAACGCGCTAGGGTTCACAGCAGGTGGCATGGCCGTCTGTGTCATCACCGTCATCGCCAGCGCGTCCATGTGCTTCTGAAAAACGTACTCACAAGACGGGAAAATGTCGACGACACCGAGGTGGCGCGTATGCAGAGATGTCAGTGCAACGCGACATGCTGCGCGTGATTTTTTGCTTAACGGCCTCGGTACATTTGGGTGGTAAGTATTCTCACAAGGCGGCCGCGTCTACAAGCGGTGCTCTCTGGAAAAAAACAATCACTTTCAGCGCGTGACTCATCTGTATTTGGGGACATTGCTCGCACCGGCGTAATTGCACCTCCGGACGGAACGGCCTACTTGTATTTAAGGTAGACGAGTCGCTCAGATCAATCCTTCTCTGTGTTGCTTTTCACCCACTTCATCAAGTTTCACAATAGTCCAAATTACTCCGCTTCTTGCTGCTGTTTCTGTCCTTTCTCACTGTAAGTTAAATTGTATCATAGTCATTCCACTCGATGCCTTGGTTATCCCCCTGACCTCCCGCCGCTTCAGTCAACCCTACAGATTCCGCTGGGAATGACCTTGTCGCCCGTCAGTCGAGTATTAGCACCAGCGATCTTCCTTCTGCATGCCAATCCCCTTGCCAAGTGGTGAACACCTTGACAGTGAGTTCACCTTCTACTTGATCTGCGTACTCCACCCACTTGTTGCCACAGAACTGTGCTGGTAATCTCACCTGCATTTGTAGCTCCTCAGTCGGCAAATTGTTGGAACAATGCCTAGATTGTCTTGCCGGCGCCGACCCGGCCGTCCAGAGCGTAGCTCAGGCAGACATCAGTGCCTGGAACAAAGACTGCAATGGAAACCTGTCGGTGCGTCATATGCCTTTTTTTTCCGCCTTTAGCGTCGAGGTCGAGGCTGATTCGCTCGTTTCGCAACCTCCTTTTTATTTAGCTCAATCCTAGTTCCGGGAAATCAAACGGCGGCAACGCACTAGGGTTCACAGCAGGTGGCATGGCCGTCTGCGTCGCCACCGTTCTCGCTAGCGCGTCCATGTGCCTCTGAAACAGTACGTGCTGCGTCTCGCGCATGCTGTGATGTGCAGTGCTGGGCGTCGTGCGCTGTGTGTACATGTCAAGCGTTCTTGTTTGCCTCCATAAATCCATACTTGTTTTTGCGCTTGTCTCGTTCATCACAAGCACGGCTTTGTCGAAAATGCAATCTGCCAACTATCACAACTTGTTGCGGTAGAGCTGCGCCAGCAATCTCACCTCGCTTGGCAACCAGTTTGAGGACTGTTACGTCGACGCCGACTCTTCAATGTGGAAAACATTGCACAGTCTGTCCCTCAATGCCTGGAATCTAGCATTTTTCAATCTTTTAGATCACCACTAATTCCGGCACTAATGGGACGGATCCTATCTTCGCAAAGTTAACATCATTCCCGGCATCCTTGTTGTGGTCGTCGACAGGTCACATTGGTCATGCCGTGTGACTTGCGTCTGATCAGCAGGAACATGACGTACGCAGTGTATGTATACATTCAAGACAAAAAGGATTGTGTGACTCATGCATTCTTCTTCCAAAAATATACCTCTGACAGATGTTTTGCGTCTTCACTCAGTTCCACTGACACCACTAGATAATCGGATCACACCATCTAGACATACGTAAGGACCCTGGCACATTGATGGCAACTTGGCAAGTACTCTCAAGGCGGTGCGCGGCCGCGTCTCCAAGTGATGCTTTCTGGAAGGCTGGGACCGTCACATTGTGCTCTTCTAGTTGTGTATAATCGGTGCGTCTGGGATACTTCAGGTGCTCGCAGTACGTGGTATCTCTTAGCACTGGTGTGCGGGTCGGTGCATTCGTATCATTGGTTGCAGACGTTCGTGTAGTTTGCAGAAAGCGCCGTCAACCTGCATGATGCATGACCCCCGACCAGTAATGAAATATCTCCGCATCCTGGAAACTTAATTTACGGCTGAGGCCATAGTGCGCGATGGTAGAACTGCTTTGTACGTATCTGATGTGAGTGGCGGACTTCTACGACGTGTAGGTATTGATGAAGATGGTCGATTATCCGAGTGGTTGACAATGAATTGTAACTGATTAAAGTTTAGAGACTTGATGTCAAGTATCTGAACCTTGAGCAGTTGATGTTAAACTGGTGGGAAGTTTCTCACGTATTGTTCTGAACCAGCTATGTACCTTGGTGACTTTCATTCCAGTGCGTTGACTCAGAAGGGAAAATGCCCTTGCTGCAAAGGTCCGTGATCTCACGCACTAACAACCAGTGCTCACTAGAGCCGCCAGCATCGCCAAGCTGGTACCCAGGACCACACCGTGACGGTGCCTTGAGGTAGAAAGGTATCCCGTAGAGTTTACCCAGTCGTTACTGACGAAATTCAAGTTCATGGGCATCTAGAAACGCTTGAGTGAAATCTAGATCTACAAAGGTCTTCAGGATGACCGACTTGGATCTAAGCACGAACTTGGATCTTCACCCTGGAAATCATTTGTGTTCTGGGACATCGAACAAGATTGCTCGCACACGCCGTAATGGCACGTCCCGATGAACCGGCCTGTTTTTTGTAACTATTTAAGGCAGATGAGTCGTTCATCGATTCTTCCCCCGTTGCTTTTCACCCACTTCAAGTTTCACAATGGTTCAAATCACTCCACTCCTTGCCGCTGTTTCTGTTCTTTCTCGTTGTAAGTGATATCATCCTCATTCCATCGATCCCTTAGTTATTCTCCTCACCTCCCGCCGCTTCAGTCAACCCCACAGATTCCGCTGGGAACGGCCTTGTCGCCCGTCAATCGAATATTAGCACCAGCGATCTTCCTTCCGCGTGTCAATCCCCTTGCCAAGTGATAAACACATTGGCCGTGAGTCCGACCTTCCACTTAATCTGCACATCCCACCCACTCGTTGCCACAGAACTGTGCCAGTAATCTCAGTTGCTTTTGTAGCTCCTCGCTCGGAAAAGAGTTGGAACAATGCATGGACTGTCTCGTTGGCGCCGACCCGGGCGTCCAAAGTTCAGCTCAGACTGCCCTCAGTGGCTGGAACGAAGCCTGCAATGGAAAGTTGTCGGTGCGTCGTTTGCCCTTTTCATTCACCTTTTACGTCGAGGTCGGGGCTGATTCGCTCGTTTCGCAACGTCCTGTGTGTTTAGCTCAACCCTTCGAAATCCAACGATGGCAACGCGCTTAGGTTCACAGTAGGTGGCGTGGCCGTCTGCGTCCTCGCCGTGCTCGCCAGCGCGTCCATGTGCTTCTGAAAAACGTACCTACAAGACGGCAGCATGTTGACGCCACCGACGTGCCACGTCGCATCCCGCGTATGTTGTGATGTGCAGTGCAAGGCGACGTGCGCTGTACCTACGTGTCGAGCTTTCTCCCAAAAATCCACACTTTTTCACCCCTGACCAGCAATGATATATCTCTGCATCATCTCCGCACCCTGGAAGTTTAATTTACGGCTGAGGCCACATTGCACGATGGTAGAACTACTGTGAGCGACGCACACACGCAGGTATTGATGAAATGGTCGATTATTCAAGTGTTTGACAACAGATTGTAATCGGGGACTTGATGTCGAGTATTTTGAACCTCGAGAGTTGATGTTGAACTTCGTGATGAGCAAGACACCGAGTGGATTTTTTTCTCATGCAGTCTATGCTTCATTGGAGTGCGTTGACTCAGAAGGGCGTTGACTCAGAAGGGAAGATACCCTTCATCTAGAAGTGGGGACTGGCTAGCCGAGCAAAGAAAAGTCCTTTTGGGTTGCTACAGTATATGAGGTTAGTCTAGGGACTTTACCATTTCTGGGTGGTCCTGCTAGCTGTCCTCCAATCAAAGCTCTCGACGCTCACCGGTTAGAGGCTGCAAGAGTATCAAAACGATAACGTGAAGCGATAACCTGATATACACTCCTCCAGATGCTTGCTGCTGTGAGGTCCGTCATTGTCGAATGATCTCACGTAAAAACCAGTGCTCATTAGAGCCGCTACCGCCAAGCTGGTAGCCAGGACCACACCATGGCGTGCCTTGAGGCAGAAAGTTATCCCGTAGAGTTCACCCAGAGTCTACAATCAGTCGTTATTGACGAAGTTCAAGTTCATGGGTCTCTAGAAAAGCCTGAGTGAAATCTGGATCTACAAAAGTCTTCAGGATGACCGACTTTGGATTTAAGCACGAACCTGGCGACCCTGGAAATTATGCAAGGACATCGAATAAGATTGCTCGCACACGCCGTAATGACACGTCGCGACGGACCAGCTTGTTTTTTGTAAGTATTTAAGGCAGATGAGTCGTTTATTGATTTTTCCCTTTGCTTTTCACCCACTTCAAGTTTCACAATGGTCCAAATTACTCCACTCCTTGCCGCTGTTTCTGTCCTTTCTCGTTGTAAGTGATATCATCATCATTCCATCGATGCCTTAGTTATTCTCCTCCCGCCGCTTCAGTCAACCCCACAGATTCCGCTGGGAATGACCTTGTCGCCCGTCAGTCGGGTATTAGCACCAGCGATCTTCCTTCTGCATGCCAATCCCCTTGCCAAGTGATAAACACCTTGGCCGTGAGTCCAACCTTCCACTTAATCTGCACACTCCACCCAATCGTTGTCACAGAACTGTGCCGGTAATCTCAGCTGCGAGTGTAGCTCCTCGCTCGGCAAAGAGTTGGAACAATGCATGGACTGTCTCGTTGGCGCCGACCCGGCCGTCCAGAGCTCAGCTCAGGATTCCCTCAGTGCCTGGAACGAGGGTTGCAATGGAAACTTGTCGGTGCGTCCTGTACCCTTTTTTTTCGCCCTTTGTGTCGAGGTCGGGGCTGATTCGGTTGTTATTCCCAACGTCCTTTTTTGTTTAGCTCAAGCCTAGTTCCAGTAGCTCATCGAAACTCAATGATGGCAACGCGCTAGGGTTCACAGCAGGTGGCGTGGCCGTCTGCGTCCTCGCCGTCCTCGCCAGCGCGTCCATGTGCTTCTGAAAAACGTACCTACAAGCAGGCAGCATGTTGACGCCACTGACGTCCCGCGTCGCGTCTCGCGTATGTTGTGATGTGCAGTGCAAGGCGACGTGTGCTGTGCCTATGTGTCGAGCTTTCTAGTTTGCCTCCCAAAAATCCACACTTTTTCTTTTGCGCTTGTTGTTCATACAAGTATGGCTTTGTCGAAAATGCAGTCTGACACGGCTCTCCATCGAATCAGTTTACGACTCTGATTGAGCATGTACGGACGCGTCTCCAAGGTAGCCTTGGGTTTTCCCATAGGATCGCGTGGGCGTTCGGTTAATTTAAACTTTTGATGATGACATGTCTCTCGCCAACTTGGGTCAATGAATTTCCGTGTCGGATCAAGCAACTCCATAACAATGTACATTTGAGCCATGTAAACAACGATCAGACTTGACGTACATACTAGTATTACAGTACTATGAGACAAGGGGTCGCGGATCCCCGAGACCACACATGCACAGATAAAAAAAGTTCAGTATATGAACGACCACGGGACATCAGTCGAAAACTAATATACTTGCAGGGGCATAAGTTCGAGAGAGAGAGAGAGAACTACTACATTAAGAAAACAAACGAGATGGATGACTGGCAGGATATAGGAATGTGACATCGAGGTAAAGGGACTGAAGCTTCATAAGACAGATGAAATCATGGGATATTCCAATAGATGGAGTTCCTATGGGGTCATGAGCGCGGGCGGGCGATGCAGCAAGTGGTGTTGTTTGGTAAGTTGAGCACGCTCGCCAGCGAGCTTGTTAATCGAGTTCAAGAGGTCACCACGTCGTAGTGGTTCTGAGGGCGAGGTCAATAAGGTCTCAGTGAATGATGAACAAAGGGTGCGCACTCGTGATGTGATCGTCCATGCCTGCCTGCAAGCATCGTTCACGGTCACCGATCACTTCAAACATATCTTAGTTTAGAATCGAAAAGAATATGAAACTGACGCACTAGCGTGGGCAGTAAGGGCAACGATCGGCGTCCGCAATAGGCCTTTGTGCATTTCATACGCTCGAATGAGCTCCGTCGCCTCCATTCCTCCCATGAATGGCATCGACACATCCATCTAGCGCTTAGCGGTGAGCATTGTAGATCATTGAGAACGAAAAGTAGGCTCACGAGAATAATATCAAACGGTCTTCCCTGCTGAATTCTCGACTTGAACGCGTCTACGGCCAAGCTGCCGTTTTCGGCAATCTCCACTGAGTGGCCATACTTTTCCAGGATTTTCACGGCCAATTTCTGGTTGACCATGTTATCCTCAGCGAGAAGAATGTCAAAAACGATGTCAGTCGGAGCAGCAACCGGGGACACGGTATTAGACTCCAGAGCGGAAATCAGGGCGGCCGCAAGATCTTGTGCAGTGACAGGGGTCGTCACTTGAGAGCTGATACTATTGTCCAAGCACCACTTGACTGCAAAACCCGCACCAGTTGAGACAATACGTGATGATTCAGGTGTCGGTTTTACTCACGGTTGAGTCTAGGCATTGAAGGTGCCAATAAAACGATTGGGATGTACCGCAAGTGTTCATATTCTCTTATACTCTCAGTCTGTTGGTACACATGGTCAAAGTCAGGGACGGTGAAAGAAATTTGGCACAGCATACCATCGTGAGAGAATCGACAACAATGGTATCAAAGTGGGGACAACGTTCCTTGTCCGAAATTTCGGAGACGTCGTGTATGACATATGCCTTGAGACCGAGTTCTTGAATTCTTTGGACGACGCCTGTCGTGTCGCATAAAGTATCGACAAACATAATTGCACGTCTCTGGAATGGCTGCATCTTTTGCAACGTGTGTTCCATCGGGCTTTGACTAATTTGGGAGGTGATCGTAAAGAAGAACTTGCTGCCCTTTGCGACTTCACTCTCCACCCACATGTTGCCTTGCATAAGATTCACGAGGCGTTTCGAAATTGATAAGCCGAGACCCGTTCCACCATATTCCTGTGAGATAAATAACGGTAATTAAAATGCATCGGATGCGAGAGAAAGGCACCAATACATACACGTGTCGTGGAACCATCCGCCTGACAGAAAGTATCGAAGATCAGATTCAGTTTGTCCTTGGCAATACCGATACCTGTGTCCGTGACACAAAATTCCAGGGTGACACTTTGGTCATCCAGTGCCAAGAGTCGTGTGCTGAGGGCTACGTGCCCCTTGCGCGTTTGTTTCGAGGGTGTAAATTTGATGGCATTGCCAACAAGGTTTGTGATGACCTGGCGTAATCGGAGAGAATCACCAATTAGCTGATCTGGGATGTCGGGGTCTACATCGTAAGTGAGGTCCAAATTATTCTGCGAAGCACGGACGACCAAGGTCTTGAGAATTCCAAAGACCGTCTGGCGGAGAGAGTAGGACACTGCTTCCATGGTCATGCGACCCGCCTCGACTACAGCAACATGAGTCTCAAAACAGTCACCAGACCCGAGGGACCCACTCTTGGAAATGTCCAATATATCGTCGATGATCAACAATAGCGAACGTGCCAAGGAGTGGACTAATAACAAACTCTCCCTCTGCGATCTGTTCAGATCCGAGTCTAGAGTCAACTCTGTCATGCCAATGATACCATTCATTGGCGTTCTTGATCCACATCAGTAACCGCAGGGGTCGACGACCAGCCATACGCTTCATACCTGATCTCGTGGGACATGTTCGCCAAGAACTCGGACTTGGACCTGTTGGCCAACTCGGCAGCTTCCCTTGCGGCAGTGTTCTTCTGGATGGAGTCGCGCAAGTTGAACACCATCTGATTGATTTGCGTCTTCAATGAATCCATTTCTCCGCTTGCCTCCACCGTGATGAATCGGGTAAAGTCGCCGTCCATAGCCGCCGCAGAAATCTGGGCGAAACCACGCACTTGCGTAGTCAAGTTGCCAGCCATTGTATTGACAGACATGCTGCATCGTAAGCAAAGATCGTATTAATGAAGTGAATTGTGAAAGACTTGGCCACGTACGTGATTTCTTGCCAGATACCCTGAACATTGCCCACTTCGGCCTGGACACCCAATTTACCCTCGGTACCGACCTCAAAGGCGACTTTCTTGACTTCCTTGGCAAAAATGGCCAATTGTGCAATCATGTCGTTGATGGTGTTCACCAAGCTCAGCATTTCTCCAGAGACCGAGACACCAGTGATTTGTTGCGTCAAGTCACCGCGAGCAACAGCGGTCTATCAAAAGAAATGATTCGACCATTCGGACGCGAAAATATGGGGTAAGCTTACAGTGGCAACGGCGATGGTTCGGACTTGCAAGGTCAACTGAGACCCCTTTGAGCGTAAAACGAGCTGAGAACAATGTACCACTCACATTGGCAGCCATGACGTTGACATTATCCGTGAGATCCTACAAGCATCCCCCTTCAGTACACCATCCCCTGTGTCGGTCGCAGAGTCAGACTCACCTTCCAAGTGCCACCAACGTTGGTTACGCGCGCTTGTCCTCCCAATCGACCTTCCGTTCCGACTTCTCTCGCGACACGAGTAACTTCATCAGCGAACAAGCTTAAACTCTCAGTCATGCCATTCACTGTTTCCTTCAACTCCTTGATCTCGCCGCGTACATCGACCTCGATCTTCCTCGTCAAGTCACCCGCTGCGACTGCCTTGGTCACTTCTGCGATAGAACGCACTTGGTTGGTCAAATTCATGGCCATCAAGTTGACATTGTCCGTCAAGACCTATCCGTTGAAGAACACGTCAAACCAAGCTCGCCAACAAACAGCATCGACGGACCTTCCACATTCCCTGCACGTCGGGAACATACGCTTGACCTCCTAAGATACCCTCCGTGCCGACTTCCAATGACACGCGAGTAACCTCATTCGCAAGCGTCGACAGCTGAGCAACCATGGAGTTGACCGTCATCTTCAAATCAAGCATCTCTCCCTGCACGTCGACATTGACGACCTTGCTCAAGTCACCCAACGCCACAGCCTTTGTAACCTCTGAGATAGACCGCACTTGATCGGTCAAATTGCTAGCCATTTTCTATAACGTGTGATCAGGCGACTCCAATGATCGCAGCCCTGAAAGAACCCACGTTGACATTGCGCGTCAAATCTGCCCAAGTTCCTTGTACGCCCTCAACGCGAGCTTGACCACCCAAGATACCTTGGGTTCCGACCTCCAATGCGACACGGGTGACTTCTGAAGCGAACGCGCTCAATTGGTCCACCATCGAATTAACAGTACTCTTCAACGTCGACATTTCACCCTCGACTTGAATCTCAATCTTTTGAGTCAAATCGCCCTTGGCGACAGCAGTCGTGACCTTGGCAATAGACCGCACTTGATCCGTCAAGCTTGAACACATCCGATTCACCTGCGACATGTCACCATCAAACAGCCCCATGCATGTTGCCTCGAAGACTCACGTTCCGAACCAACTCGAACCAAACACCCTCGACGTCCGGGACGTGCGCTTGACCACCCAACTTTCCTTGAGAGCCGACTTCGAGTGTGACACGAGTAACCTCGGCGGCCAAGGCACGGAGACGGATAACCATTCCATTAACAGTGTTCTTCAGGTCCAAGATTTCTCCGCGAGCATCGACGTCGATCTGTTTCGACAAATCACCCAACGCGACGGCTTTCGTGACCTTGGCGATACTCCGGACTTGATTCGTCAAATTGGCAGCCAGCTTGTTGACAACACCTGTCAATTCACGCCATGTACCTTCCACGTCCAAAACAAGCGCCTGGCCACCCAATTTGCTAAAAGGGGCTGTTATCAAACGCGGGACGAAAGCAGTATATGCCCATTAAGGCTTACCCTTCCGTACCGACCTCCTGACTGACACGAGTGACCTCCTTGGCGAATTGACCCAATTTGTCCACCTAATTGCGTAAATGAGCATCAAGTACCCCTCCTGCTATACATGCTGAAACTACCATAGTGTTGATGACGTCCTTGAGTTGCACCATGACGACACCCTGGACAGGAACGGTGATCTTCTGTGACAAGTCACCTCGAGCGACGGCATTGCAAACACGTGCGACGTCCTGCACTTGCGCTTTGAGCAAGCGAAGTTCCTCCACGGCACTCATCCCGCTCTCAAACGCGGCGGCGGCAAGAGGACCAGGAGGAACGACGAGGGGTGATCCGGACGGAGATCCATTGAAACTACTATTGATGCGACTCATGGTCATCGAATCCGTGATGACCTTGCCACAGGTAGGACACGACATGCGCTCGACGTGGGACGTCGATGGCGCAGAGGCGGACGAATTTGAAAACGTGCGCTGCAGTTTCGACAAGTCAAAGTTGCTGGGAATGTTGTCGAGCGACAAAGACATGTTCTGAGTCTGGGCGCGAGAGCTGATCGGTCTAGTAGACGGAGCGCGATCAACATCAGCGACGCCCACCGTTGCGTCCTCTGCAATCATCTCGACATCTGCCGAACCATCGGCGCTACTGACTGTAGAATCGGATCTGCTTGCGAAGAAGCCGTTTCGGGCGGCGTTTGCGTGCTTGGTGGTCATTGTGCTAGGCTGCGAGGAAAAGGAAGCAAGAGAGTCCTTCTGAGAAGAGGAGGGAAAGGGTATGTGGGTGTCGCCTACGCTGCGCCTTTTCTTGGTCTCTGGTCCGATTGCTTGCCAAGATTCGGAGGCCTTTAACATGGCAAGGGCGTCCTCGGCCTTGTACATTCGGCGGGCGATAGCAGAGAGAGAGCGAAGGATGGAGTCTGTTTGCCAGTCGCTGGGTCCGTCGTATCGGGGCAGTGGGGTAGACATGGGACATAGCTCGTATGTGGAAAGTAGAGCGATGAGGTGTGAAAGAAACGGGTCGTTTAGACCACGAGTATAGTCGTTCATCGTGCTCATCGTCGTGGACAATGACGAGCGACAGCAACGACGGTGGTGTGGTGGTGGTGAGTGAGGAAGAGCAGAAGAGGACAGCCGGGCAAGAATGACAAGCTAATTACATACCAGCCACGACCAAATTCAGATGCATCTCCGCTCCACAAAGGAATTTAAGGTAAGTAGTTACTTGGGTTTAAGTACACACGTTTACATATTCGCTTAAAACTTAGATGTACACTGGCAACGTTGGGTTCAGCCCCAACCAATCGATACCCTCCACGAATTCCTTGTCATCGATCAAAAAGTCCTGTACAACCCTTATTAACCCTTATCAAACCCACAGGTCCATGATGCGCCCACTCACCAACGGACACTCGACCGCAGAGCCCTTGACCTGAGCAAGCCGTTCCTTGACTCGTTGCAAAGGAATACCAGGCACGACATGTCCCGTCTTCACCTTGGGCACATAGTTCTACCCCGCAGTAAGTCGCTTGAACCATCCCATATTCACAATCAATCACGTACATCATAGGCTCCCCACGATCGCACGAGGTTCGTTGGCACAGGTCGGAACAACTCGGTAAATATCTCCCTGTTCTTCCGAGCGACAGTATACAGCAGCTCAAGCGTTTCATCCGCAAGTGGATCCGCGACGGCAGCATCCTCGGGCAAATATGTCTCATCCTCTTGGGGTATCGGCGCTGGCCGCATAAACGCGTCCGGCCGCTGACCCGGCCGCTGTGGCTCGATAAGACCCAAGTGTTCTGCAATAGTGTCAGGTCCATACATTGCTTATTACGAGTTGGCCGCTCACCCCTAAACAACCTCCGTCTTAAAGTGGCAGCAAATCGTGCTGCTGCATAGGGACGCCCGTCCATCGTCGACTGAATCACCTCGTCGTCCTCCACCACCAGTGCAAACTCAGAGTCACCATTGCCCTACACAGTCAATCAGCCCAACACTCGCAACGCAGGGGCTCAGTCTAGCACTCGCCTTTTGGCTACGATCGTTGAGGTTGGCAGACCCCATCTACACAGTCCCGTTAATCCCTTTCATACTCACAACACGGCACTGAGACCTACAATGACACGTCTGTCATCCACGATCATGACTTTGCTGTGGATATAGAGTAGCTCCGAGACATAGCTGTCTCACATTGAGCATTTCACCACCCATCAAACGCGGATTCACGCACCAGTTTAGCTCCTCCTCTTCCGATCCTACCCATCCTTCATCCAGCAACGAGTTCCTCCCCTGCAATGCGTGCTGGGCAACCGAATCCGTCACCTGCTCGTCCAACCGCAGACCCTGTGCTCCAGATTCGAACCGCGCAATGACCTGCCTCGCAGCCTCGATGGTCTCAGGAAGAGGCACCTTCTTGGCACTCGTCCCTTCTGTGGGAGTAAAGGCACCTTGTGCTTCTTGGGGCACTTTAACATAGACTTCGGTAGGGACGTCCTTCCCGAAAAGATACCTGCCCACCCATTGGCGCGCCAACGCGATCTGCGCTTCATGGAACGTCACGCCGGACCTTCTCTCCATCTGCGCAATCAAGGTAGCTGTCATATATGGAAATCCATCCGTCACCCGACAGCACGGCGGAAAAAGGCGAACGGACTCACACAGTGGCGCGTTAATGCGGTCATATGAGCGCAAATTAAAGAACCGGATATAGTCCGTCCTAACAATGAAAATGAAGTCATCACGCGCGAAAACAGTGCTCAAAACACCCACGGCTCATAGCCCGCTTTGCGAATCTCCTCGTAAATACTGCTTCCGCCTCTGTTGATGGTACGATACTGGGCCGCCATGATGGTCTTGATTGCGGTTTCGTTCTTGATGTCTCCCGCAAATCCCGGGACTTCAGGGATGAAGACGATAACCTAGAACATAGAGATGAGACAGCTTCACATGCACAACTTCCCGCCTAGACCTTGAACTTCTTGCCGTCCCGAGCGGCTTCAATGATACGCTCTACTAGTGCCTTTGCAATCTGGTTCTTCACCGGGCCTTCATCTTGGGTATTCGATATGCTGGATGCGGCATGCCAGCTCAGTAACCCAAACAGAATGTGACAAGGCGCTACGTACAAGAATTGATTCTCTGTCGACGGTGGCCAACCACGAGGCATGCATTACACCCGTCAATACCCGAATACAGCCGCGTACACGAGGAACTATACAGCAACATACCGATATAGATGAAATGGTTGGCTTCGCGAATTAATTGAATGTCTGGCAGGGACAAACGGGTCAGTAAAGGACAGACCCACACAAACACAGCAAGTGAAAACAAAGAAGCCAAGAAAACGTACAAGCGTTCTGAATGCTATGCTCCGTCAGGACACCATGGCTCCAGTCCGACACACTGCGCACGGCTTGGACACGGCACGTCCCTTGTGGTGGTGGTGCGTATGGGACCTCAACGGTATCACCAAAGTCAAGATGGAAGCGCTGTCTAAACATTTTGCCCATATCGTGGAACTTTTGACGGTAAGGATGACCTAGGAGGACACAACGAGGGGTTCATAGGGGTGATTGCTGGGAGATAGTACGTACGTGCAACAGCCTCACTAGGTGCAATTCGAATGTTATGGGGAAATGCGAGCCAGTCATACTTCCTGTGATAGGAGTTGGTGGGGTGATACGCCCATGTTTGGTCGTTACGTACGGATCATGAGCATACTAAGAAGAGATGGTTGGGCCGAAATGACAAGCCATTCAATTCAATGCGTACCTTGCGGCGTTTCACTTCATTCCAGCGCTCTATGAAATGCTGACAGATATCAAGTACCACGGGACCGCATATAGTCATGTGGACCTACGAGGTGTTCTTTCAGTCAATAAACCCTCCATACCCGGGAAAAGAACTCACATCGTGCCAGGGCATCCTCGCAGTCTCTAGAATGGAAACTGCATTACTAACATAATTTGCAACGTCTTGAAAATCTAAAACACGAGCGTTGTTATAGTCTTGTCCGGGGAAGAGTGTACGAGAAAAGTCAGTCGGGTGAACGTCAGCCAGTTGATGATTATGGGTATCCCAGCGTCCGAAACACAAGTCTAATCCTCCAATACAAGCCATATGATTATCCACCACGACGACCTGGGTACAAATCGCAACGTCAGAATACCTTCTGATAACCTGTCATGGACTTGGAAACCTTTTCATGATGAGACCAAAACTCGACGGTATCTAGACAAAACACCTGATAAAACATGGGCGCAATCGAGTCTCACATGACCCACCTTTACTACCGATGTGATCGGGGTGGCGCATGCACGCAATATTGGGGTGAAGGCCATCAAGAACAGCCTTTTCAGCTAGTCACGATGTGCAGAACAAGACACGAGCCTCGCATGCTTGCCTTGGTATGCTTCGAACCCATCGTCATCGTCTGGGTCACTTCCTTGTATACGATGACATATATCTTGACGCCTTGTTCAGCCTTGCGCTGCAACAGCCTGTCGAGGCGCCATGCCTCGTTCTGGGCCGGGGGTCGGCTGATAAGCGGAGATAAGCATCGCACGGTACTGCGGTTGCCACCGAAACGCATACCGAAGATACACCTCCGGGGTGAGCCACCAGTCCTACCCCGACCGTCAGGATTCAGCGGGGAAGCTATCACAAGTCGAAGAGCTCACCAAGATGAAGATCGCATCCTTGGCGCTGTCAAGTATCTCGGACACGGCCCAAAAATAGTCGTGGCCATCGATGTGCCTTGCCAATGGGAAAAGATGACACTAGTTCAGCCCTACCACTGCAGCGCTCACGCAACAAGCGAATATTCACATACCACTTGATCGCGTTGTCTTCCCTCTGGCCGGCGAAGCTCTCGAATCGATGACTAGCATTGATCTTGGCCCGGATCTCGTCGTTGAGCTTTTCTTCCGGAGTATCATGGCGACCTGCAAATGCGCCGTGTAGTGGCAAATCGTAATCAGCTCACCGAACCTCTAAGAACAAACGGTTAGTTATAACTCACGATCAGTATCCAAAATGCCTGAGGTAACGATTGGCTGTCTTCAGAGAAGAATAATGATATGCAGGTAGGTCGGACATACCGATGATTTGATTACGGGCACGTTCGATGCCCTCGGGGAGCCGTTCGGCATAGTCTACGACTTTGTCCAGAAAATTCATAGTGGGGGTTCAACGAAGACTATGCTGGTTAGGTGGAGAAGACTGGTCAGAATGGTGGCTGTCCGTCGCTTGATCACCATGCAACATGGGCGCTGTCACATGTCAATCCGGCAACAACATATGTCTTATCTGTCGTTGTCTTGGAAATCGTGATTGCAATTTATTTCGTATCCACTCCGTGGGTCTCTAGTCAAATCCAAGCGTTAGGAGGAAATAACCTTGAAGGGATCCGAGCCACCACTCTCCAGCCCTGCCAATACAGCCCGCCTCACCACGCCCAAGTACTCCGCAAGCCTCCGTCCGTCCGGGTGCAAAAAGTCCTCGTAGAGCTTGTACCGAGAGTCTGCGACAATGTTGACGAACTCGAGCGCAATCTTGAGGTTGCTATCACATACGTCGGTTTGACGGACAGTGCGGACAAGATGTAGAACGAACCCTTGTATATGCTCTCTCGAAGAGTAGAGCATGATGTGCAATCGCAAAATTAGCTCAGGTATGTAAATTTGGCGGATGCGTAACATTTCACAATGTCGGCGGTCTGTGTGAGACTAAATATAAATATTGGACAACAGGCAGCACAAACCTGCGGGGTTATTTTGGTCTGGTAACATCCAGTCAGAGGTGAGCAGTTTCACGATGGACTCGTATGCTTGATCAATCAGGCCCTGTGAGTGACGTCAGTTTACGAAAGTGTTAAAGGAACTAGTCTACCTTGTAGTCCTTCAACCATGCTATCCGAGTATCCTTGTTCATCAGCGAGGCTTCCAATGCCTGGCATTCCACTACTCTGTCGAGAAGCCCCCATACAATAAAGAATTGCCGGTAATGAAGATACTCTGTTGCACGTTCTTCGGGTTCATCGATAGTGGCAAGTTCGGGTGGTAACATTTCCAATAGGCCGCGCGCCAAAGCAACGCGTCCAGAACCTTGTCAAGGATGAGAGACAGGTGGACATTAGAGGTAGGACAGAGGTACCAAGGAAATATCGCAATATCACTGTAGCCTGTTCGAGGGCAGTGTCATAAGTTGCCTCCATGAAGGTCGTCCACTCTATGGAACGGAGGAGTAATGTTTCAACCTCCGACGGTGGATTTTGTAGTGCAATGATCGATGGAAGTGGTCCCTTTAGTTGAGGTAACAGCTGGGGGACCACAAGTTTCAGCATAACTCTCGAAAGAAAGAGAAATTGCAAACCTCAAAGGTCCTTTCAATCGTCCGCTCAGCTGTGACGATCGCAACACGATCCACATCAAGACCATGTTCGCGTGCACGCGTCAGTGCTAGTCTTCGTTCCTTGATGTCGGCAGAAAGATCGAGGGAAGTGAGGAACATGGCATAACGTTCTACAGCATTGTCGCCCAATGCACCAGCGTACATAGCGATGAGGTCGCGCTGACCAGCAGCCTGTCCAGAGAGGTCAAATAGTACTTTAAGAACGATTCGCGATTGAGACGGACCTCGAGGACTTGAAGATATGCCTCGAGAATCACTTGAGTAGCCAATGGTGGTACAGCTATATCGATCAATTGAAGGAAAAGACACAAATGGGCAAAGAAGCGTGTCATTGTAGGATATCTAGAACATAAATTCATAACCTCTCGATGAAAAAAAAAAAAGAAACACGTACTCTGATGATTCAGAATCGTATATGCCATCTCTCAGGCCGGCTGCGAATGTTTCTAACAGCGGGTGTGTTCTGTCGAGGATAATTGCCAATTGAGAAACATGAAAAGCATTATCGGCTGGAGGACTACCGGATCTTTACTCAATACAGGTACCAGAGGAGGAAAACAACTCACCCATCATCGACACTGACACCGCCAAGTGTCTCCAGTGCTGCAGTTGCTTCCTTTTCCCACTCTTCTTCCTCTTTCTCGTCTGCATTTTCTGCTGGAAGAGATAGATCTTTGAGTGCCTCTAATCCACCCTCCCAATACCCTCCTCCCAACTCGATCATTTCCGCAGATTGTTTTTCTTCGCAAAGAATACTGATTTGGGCCCAAAGGTGATCTTCCCAGGTCCTACACGCTAACCTGAGGACGTTGAATGTCTGAGGGGTTGGAGCGAGTGCCGCATACAATACTCTTTCCGGATCAGACAAGTTGGGCTATAGAGTTGTAAGACAAATAGAATTGAAGCAAAGACGACGTCTCTACGTTTAGAGCAGCTTTTATGCAAGTCGACTTCCACAGTCGTCGGCGTCTGTTACCTTGCCAGCCTTCAGCATCGTCTTCGTCCTCGAAACCTTCCTCGCATTGATCGTTTGCTGCATTTATGATGAATATATGCACGTTAACAGACATCCTTGTTACTTACCGATTGCTCGCCACTGGAACAGTAGTGACCCACGAATGCTCGCGGCACGCCATGGTTGATGGGCTTTTCGACACAGTTGGACCGCTTCGTCCAACCTCCCAGCGCGCACGAACGAATACAATGATTGCGTCAAGGTTTTTTCAAAGGCCTTGCCAAGGGCGAAACTCAGTTCCCAAGAACCCGACGACCTTGACACACGTCACTCACCGCGTCATCCGCGGCCAAGGACTTGCCATCACCTCTATTCACTGCATCTGGATCAAACTCTGACACGAATCCCTCTCTTATGCCAAGGCCAGTGCGCAATCCCTGCATGACATTGTGTTTCGTGAACTTCCAGTAACCGGTGGTGGCCTCTGGATGTTGTGGTGATGAGGCGGTCTCATGGAGCCATTCGCGCACGATGACGAGTTCGGCGAGCAAGGGAGACGCGTGCATGATTGCTTGAGCGAGCGTCAAGGTCGGCGTGAAAGGATTCTGCTTGAGGACGGTGCGGGGGTTGAGATGGTGCTCTGGTTCTGTTTTCCGGGCACTGCACTGGGTTATACGAGGCAAAAGCAAAGAACGGGTAGACGCACGGCATGAGCGCTTGCAGCAGAGCCCAGGTGTTGGCTTCCATTCGTAACGCTTCTAGTTCGACGGGAGACACGTCCAGAGTGGCGGTGTTCTCTAATCCTTCGACTCTGGTTGAAATATGTCATATGAGACGCGGTCCGCAATGTCGAACACGACGGACTCACTGATCACGACACAACTGCCTCAGTCTGGGTGCAAATCCAGCAACTGGATCGAGCAGCGCTGGCAAGTCATCCTTTATGGCTTGACATTGGGCAAGCACCTGGGCGCACGACGCGTAGAGCGACTCGGACATGGTGGACCAACTTCAAACCAAGGTGGTATTGTCGTGGATTACCTAATATTAGCATTTTACTTAGTAGTAGAACGCCTGGCGCTCGTTTCAGAGATGCCTACCGACTCACGGCCTGCAGGTCCTCTTGTACAGATGAAACCTCGCCGTGACACCTGTCCAAGGGCATACATATAATAGGGCGCCACGTACAGCTGAATCGCCCGGGTGATCGCTCAAGTTGACCCTCGCCATGTGTCTCCACTCCACCCTCATTTTCAACTTTTTGCTCGTCTCTGCAGTTTTGGCGAACTACAGCTCGCCACTATATGGTGGCGTCCAGATAAACAGTAAAAAAAATGTGCGTCGTGACGTTCTCTTGAATTCTCTTTTGTTGAAGCTTATTCCTTCAATAGAGAACCTTTCGTTCCGTTACCGCCTCTTTCCATGTTCCAAATTTGTCTGGAAACCCTTCGGATGCTGTCACCGTTGCAATCACTCTCGGTGGCACAACCTGCCCCACCGATATTTCACTTGGCGTCTCTTGTTTCGTCGACCCGAAACTTGGTTGCATAGGTAAGTCTGAGGTTTCAAAATTCAACCATTGCATGAATGTTCTCAACTTTTCGCGTATAGGGTGGTACCATGTCATACCTAACAGCTACCACTCACAACTCGATAACTTAGCGATCCATACCGGAGACGACATCATTTTCGGGGTCACTGCGCCCATCCACAACTCTACCACCGGCATGCATATATTTTATGTGGTCCCCGGAGAGACGCCCGATCCAATCGACATCGCAGGATCCGTGATTTGTGGGCGGGAAGTAGCGTGGTACATAGGCAACGTGCCTTCTCAAGATCCACCTGGTTTCCATCCGGTGGCCGACTTTGGTACGATGTCGTTGACGTCTGTCACGGCGTACAGTCCGACTGGGGTGATGTATGGGCCCCTGGACCCTGGCCCGCACCACGAGGAATACGACTTCAACATGTCGCTTCCCGACGGTGCGATTCTAGCCTCCGTCACTCGCGGCTTTCACACAATCGCCTTCAGGTACCTTGGTAATCATACACAGTGAGGGGAAGGGAGTCGGTTGCTTTTGTAAAGGCAGCCAAGTATACTATCGCTTACCACATCATACCCGTCGAAACACTCACATCCTCAACAATCCATCTATTTCCTATGAGCAAATCATGTATAAAGTATCTCTGGTCACTACTCGCATCTACTCTTGTCGACGAGTTGGCATGACAATAGCTAGAATCACGATGTGACAAGCATGCCACCCACCGTAAGCTAAGGCTAAACAGTCAGTAGTGTCCTGCGTTCATCGTAGTCTTGTAGCCAGAACGCAGCAAGCGTCCCTTTGGCCAGTTACAAGGCTACGCTTTTCGCTGAGTGAAGCAAGGTTTGGGTCCTAATGTGGAGCCATCAATTCGCTTTTGCTGCACCGGCGCAGTCACGATCCCGTACCTGTGAGTCACCGCTCCAGCGAGAAGGTGAATAGTCGCGAGCACGCACGGCATAAGCGTTTGCAGCAAAGCTTCTCAAGTAATAGCTCCCATTTGCGGTGCTTCCGAGTCCAGTTCGAGATAAGACCTGGTCTGCATCGAGCAGCGCTGTCCGATTTACTCGTGGATTGCCTAATATTAGCGGCGGTCTCCTCTCACTTCCTAGAACTGGTCGCTTCAGAGACTAGTATTGACCATATACAGTACCGACTCACAGCAGGTCCTCTTGTACAGATTTGAAACCCCACCGTGACACCTGTCTAAGGGCATACATATAAAATAGTGCCACGTACACCCGAGTTGACCCTCGCCATGTATTCCACCTTCATTTTCAGCTTTTTGCTCGTCTCTGCAGTTTTGGCGAACGACGACTCGCGAATGTACGGTGGCGTCGAATTGAGCAGCTCAAAAAATGTGCGTCGTGACATTCTCTTGAGTCCTCTTTCGTCGAGTTTCATTTCTTCGATAGGGAACCTTTCGTGGCGCTACTGCCACTCTCGATGTTCCACTTTTGATTGGAAGCTCTTCGGATGCCGTCTCCTTTTCGATCACTCTCGGTGGCACACCCTGCACCACCAGTATTTCACTTGGCGCCGATTGTTTCGTCGACACTGGTTGCAAACGTAAGCCTGAGGTTTCAAATTTCAATTATTGCATGAATGTTCTCAACTTTTCGCGTATAGTGTGGTACCATGTTTTTCCTAAAAGCCCCCGCAAATACATCCTTGGGTTCCCGATCCAAAGCGCAGACGACATCATTTTCGGGGTCAATCAATCGACCCACAATCCCACCAGCATGACTGTATCTTTTTCCAACCCCTCCAGAAATACTACTGAATCCAAGGCACTCGGCATCGCTGAATCCGTGATTTGTGGGCGGCATGCAGCGTGGTACATAAGCAACGTGCCTCATACAGATGCACCTGGTTTCCGTTCGGTGCCCGACTTTGGTTCGGTGTCGTTTACGTCTGTCAGGGCGTCCGGTCCGTCTGGGGAGCATGCGCCCCTGAAGCCTGGCTCGCACGACCGGGAACGCGACTTCGACATGTTGTATCCCAACGGTAGCATTCTAGCCTCCGTCACTCCCTCCCTTGAAAGAATCGACTTCGGGTACCTTCGTAAACAAGGGATTACACAGTGAGGGGAAGGGACTTGGTTACCACATCATACCCATCGAGACACTCGCATCCTCAACAATTCATCTGTCTCCTACTATGAGCAAATCATGTATAAAGTAGCTCTGGTCACTACGAAGTTCAACGAAGTCATCCCACCTACTCTTGTCGTCGAGATACGAAAGTTGGCGTGACAATAGCCAGAATCACACCATATGCTCAGCCTAAACAGTCTTGGAAGTAGTGTCTTGTCTTTTCGAAGAGAACAACATATGCGGTAGGATGTGCACCTTCTTTATTGACCCTCCAAAGAGTCATCTAAAGGGTTACATATGTACATAACGCGCAACAGACGTGGGAGACGTGGACGGCAGGAACCCGACAGTATGTTCATATGCTTATGGCGCTGGTCATTCGCTATTTTTCCACTTCTCAGTTAAAGTTCTCGTAACCAGACATTCGGACGCAGCAAGCGTCCTTTGGCTAGTTACGAGGCTACGCTTTTCGCTAAATGCCTACTCCCCTTCTATCCGTCGCGAGCGGGTGTAAGTTTTTACCCGTTCCTCCACTGATTGAGGCTTGGAGCCATCAATTTTACATTTGCCGCCAATGTGAGGTCCAGGGGTGCCTAGAGGGTAGTGGGCTTACAGTACGCTTGTCTTTGCTGTAGTGTCCATCAGCTGTCCATCAGCTGCACCGGCGTAGTTACGATCTTACGATCCTGTACCTGTTTCACCACTCCAGAGGGCTGCGAGACGGTGAATAGTTGCAAGCATGCACGACATGAGCGTTTGCAGCAGAGCCCAAGTTTTAACTCCCATTTGTAGCACCTCCGAGTCCAGTTCGAGGGAAGAGACATCCGGAGGGGCAGCGTTCTCTGGTTGAGACACGGTTGAGAACTAAGTTTGTTGCTCGGCATTTTCCGATTAGTTGATTACCTTACCTCTCTATAGATCTGATCTACTACCAACCATACGAATATGACACCCATCTTTCAAATAAAACGCTCAACATCGTACGTAGTCGTTCTCGTAAATGCTCTTTTGCTGGGTAGATCTTCAAGTCATTTCTTCGATAGGGAAACCTTTCATACCGTTACCACTTCTCTCCAAGTCCCACAACTTTGGGTAACCCTTCAGATTCCGTCCCTGCTTTTCTCACTCTTGGTGGCCCAGACTCAGACTGCACCACCTATATTTCGGTTGGCATCAACTGTGTCATCGACCAAAATGTTGGTTGCGGAGGTAAGCCTTCCCCCCCAAAATTAATTACTTAAACCATTGCACGATCATCTCAACTTTTCTCATATAACGTGGTACCACGTCCTACCTGGCACCTTTGCAGAACAAACCAATGACCTCCCAATCCATCATACCGGAGACACCGTCGTCCCCGGGGTCACCGCACGGAGCCACAATTCCACCACTGGCAGGATTGCATTTTACCAGGATGTAGGTAAATCCAAGACCATCTACATCGCCAGACTCGAGATTTTGTGGGCAGCGAGTCGCGTGGGACATGGCCAACGTGCGTATTGCAACTGTGCCTGGTTTCAATCCGGTGGTCGGCCGGCCAACCTTGGCACGATCATGGTGTCGCTGACGACTGGACTGCCTCGGTGTATGGTCCAAATGACGAAATATATGGGCCCCCAAGTCGGACCTGATAAGTATTGGCGCAAGTCTGCAACATGTCGTATCCTGACCGTACCATTGTGGCCCCCCGTCGCTGTCAGCGGCAAATACAGTCGCCTTCACGCACGAAGGTGACTGAGGGGTTTTCGTACCTTTATGGAAAGCGAGCTCGTTTTATCTGTTGACAGATAATCAAGTATAAGGCACTAAACGCTCTTGTAAACAATAGCAGGGGAAGAGGACGTGTAAATAGAGCGGTAGATACATGCAATGCTCGCGTAACAACGAACAAGCACAGTGCCTCGCAGCAATAGATCTGTTATTGTTCACTAGCCTAAAAATCATGAGTACAGTGCGGTGCAACTGGCTACCAATCGAAAATGTGGACGAGAATTGCACGGAAAGGTTAATCCCTCAGGCTTCAGGTTCGAATCGACTGGGGAACGGACTTGTCGTGGTGTCCATGAGGTGTGTGTCAGCTTCACCGGCGTAGTACCCGTATCATCGCTCCAGGCAGGTAAAATGAACCGCACTTGACAATCAAATGGAACAGCATAGCACAGCCCGAAACAATAAAACTATACATCAAACATGACGAAGAGGTATCCAATGGCAACAAAGAGAAACACCACGAGTATCGTGAAACCGACAGCACCAGTCTATCTTGTACATCTCGAAACTTCAAACGAAGCCAGAATTTTGGGAAAAGAACGACAGGAATACATACGCAGAGGGCGTTACGACAATTTGAAGACAAACAGAGTGACACCGACGCAAGCCGGGGCCCAATCATGCACCCCACTCATCATCAGAATCCATCTCCGCAGCAACGAGCAGATGTTCAGGGAACCAACCGAATTCATCGAACGCGACGCGCAATTCACCATAGGAACCAGTGAACACGCGAACACCCTCGACTTCGAGCGCATTTTGTTGTACACTGCCGAGATCGCCACGGTTTGGTATGATTCCAGAGGTCGAAATCACCCGGTGCCATGGCAAGGGGGAGTGAGTTTGTCCAAGGAACTTGACGACTACGACAGCGTATTAGCACCCAATCACTATAGGAAGGTGCAAACACAATACCTTCACTGACGCGCCTGGATTTGGATGGCTCCCTGAGCAGCTTGGCAATATGCGCACAGCTGGTGATCTGGTGCGGGGGGATCATCTGAATGACACTACAAACCTAGCGTATTCACGGTACAAGTGAGCAAATGATGATCCGGAACGCATAGAAGAACGTATGCTCACGGAAGCGTTGAACTGAGCGGTATCCATTGCAGCTGATAGTCAAGAACAGGAGGATGACGAAAGTGACGAGAGGGCATATCATTTATAGTTGGGCAGTGCGGTGCAGGAAAAACGTTCGGGTAGCTCCGGTGTATGTATCCCCGAATCGACTGCCTCAGCATGGCCGACGAATGTCAAGGATAGAGCCCTACGTGGCGAACTGACAAGCAATGATTGTTGGACAAGAATATTCGCGACCCCAGCTGTGCACGTACTTACTCAGGCTGCGATGAATGTCATCCGTTGTCGCGTGCATCGCTTTGGTCGTGTTTCGTGACTGCGGCTTGTTGATGGACATCAACAACTTATTGAATGCGTAAGTAGTCTCTGGTTCTAGGCCTTAACTCTTCCCACCTGAAGGCTGAAAGTACCTGGGCTCACCAGTGTTGTGAAATTCAAGCGGGGACCTGACATATGTATGTGGCTTGTGCGGGATAACCTACCCGTTCATCTGTCACGCGTCACCAGCGCCTCGAAAGGTTTCGTCAGATATTTTGAGTGGGATGATTATGTAATAATTGCCGAAAAAGTCCTCGCCACGCGTCACACGGCCTCCGAGAGTAACCAGGACACATGCAAGTTGACATCATCATGTTGTGAGCTCGCATCTGGCTGTAGGAGCTTCCAGGCCTTCTTGGATCGAGTCTCCATTCCTTTCTCAAAATGGCTGGGACGTAACTAATACAATTCTTTTTACCTCCAGCCTTTGAGACACACATGGACCGTCTTTGACTTCCAAAAAATTGATCGAGTAAAAGTTCAAAATGTAAGACATGTCTCCTCCTGCCCGCCCAACCAACTCACCGTGGTCTTCAAGTGGCTCAACCTCTCCGTTCCGTTCCCATCCCCACCCACCATAAACCCCGCCCCAAAGCCTGCATTCGTCCCAGTCTCGGTCAACTGGTTTCCCCATCGCGTCTGCAATTACAAGTGCGAATTCTGCTTCCATACCGCCACCAATGATTTCATGCTCCCCCTGGACGACGGCAAACGTGCGCTGCGCCTCCTCGCCGGCGCCGGGATGAACAAGTTCAACATCAGCGGCGGAGAACCCTTCCTGGAGCCCGTGTATCTGGGCGAGGTGTTCAAGTACTGCAAAGAGGAGCTTCGCATCGAGTCGTGCTCCGTCGTCTCCAACGGTTCCAAGGTGACCGAGAAGTGGTTGGATACGTACGGCCAATACCTAGACATGATCGCCATCTCGTGCGACTCGTTCGACGTGGAGACGAACCTCAAGCAAGGAAGAGCCGAAAATGGGACGTCCGCAACCCATATCGACAAGGTATTCAAAGTGGCCGAGTGGTCGAAAAGTCGAGGAATCAAGGTCAAGATCAACACGGTCGTGACGATGCAAGTGCCCTGACCATCCTGCCTATCCTGCCCCGCCCGGACGCTGACCTACTATCAGTAACAATGGGGAAGAAGACATGAACGACCGGATTCAAGAGATTGATCCTATGCGTTGGAAGGTTCGTCGTGCTACTTATCATCCCGCGGTATACACGGCTCAGCTCAGCCCCCCAAAAAGGTGTTTCAGGTGTTACTCCTCGATTCGGAGAACACAGGCCCAGATTCCAGCTCTCTTCGCGACGCGCGACACCTGACAATCACAAAAGAACAATATCAGGCCTTTTTGGACCGACACGCACAGCAACCATCGCTCGTTCCAGAGGACAACGACGCGATGAAGGATTCGTACTTGCTCCTCGATGAAAAAATGCGGTACGCCCACGTCTTTTTTTGGAATGGATGCAGTGCTGAGATGGCGTTTTAGATTCCTTGATTGTAGTGGCGGCGGCAAGAAACCTGGCAGATCCGTCCTTGACGTCGGCGTTGAGATAGCCCTTCTTGACTCGGGGTTTGACGAAAAGATTTTTATTGACCGAGGGGGAATATTCGAGTGGACCAGAGAACCTGAACCTTCTGTGGAATGGTAATGGGAACCCGGTGTTTGGCGAAACCGAACGTAGTGTTTGTTGTAACATTATCCACCGCAACAAGCGAAACCTATCAGTTTGGGCAGTAGCATGTGCCGTGAGATGTTTCGTATTGCACTTCCCAAACTACACCCACAGCAGTGTCGATTCTCACGTCAATTTGTCGTGTCCTATGGTTTAGTCTGTCGTCAGGGTCAACGCGAATCTGGAAACCTGAGACGCCTTTGGAAACAAGGAGGGTCCAACAGCAGGTGACGCCTTGGAGTCAAGGGCATGCCCTACTGCTGGACGCACCTTATTCCCAAGATAGACGCTCAACAATCCTTCTTTTACCTCCTATTCTGGATGCCTACGATAAACGATGAGTAAAATACATACCCACCTCTACACTCACCCGTCGCCCTCTGCGAGTGAGCCGTTCAGAGCCACTGGGGAGGGAAATTTCTTCGAGGCAAGGCATTAGCAACACGACCCAAAAAAAGTGCGCGACAGACCATCGTCCAACTGATCCGACGCCAGTGTCTCCAACGGCAGTGCCAAATGTTCATCGCCACAGTGCCTGTAAAACCAGTTAGCAGCATCGCTAGAGCAATAGTCAACGTCGTCTTGACAAGGGGGTCGGCGCGGACAGTCGAGCTCGGGAGGATCGCACGAGTCGAAACGCTTCGATTCGCGCAGCACTTGTCGTCGCCGTCTTCATCGCTCTCATCGAGGTGGCTCCGCAATGAACAACGATGATCGCGGCGGACGTCGATCGTGGTTGGTCGTGATAGTGTCGTCTGCGAAGCAGCGTCGGGTCGAGTAAATCGTGGCTGCAGCACAATCGTCGGCGTATTGGAGCGTCTCGTGTGTTTTCGGGATATTTCGAGCGTCATCGGGTTCGTCGAGTGATGATAGGTAACGCCTGTCGACGGAGTGAGGTGATCGTAGCTCGTTGCAGTCGTAATAGTCGGCGCATCCGAGAATCTTGAATGCCACCTTGTCTCGAGGATAATCGAGCTCGTCGAGTAATAATAATAGACCGGACGAATAACAAGTCAAATAACAATGGATCGCCGCGGTCGCGATAATCGTTGAATGTGGGCATCTCGTGTGCCAAGTTATCCGGAAATTCTGGGACAATCGGGTCCGTCGAGGAAAAATATGATAGGCTGATGACAAATGAAGTGATCGCAGTTTGCCAGTGCATTCGGGCAGCTTGCGTACCGAGTCGCCTGGAAATTTTGAGGATAATCAGGTTCGTCGAGTGAAACGATGATAGGCTGAAGATGAATGAAGTAATCGTAGTTCGAGACCGTCGGGATAATCGATGTATTCGGGCAGCTCGCGTGCCATGTTGAGCGTATTTGGGCTTGTCGAGTAATAATCGCAGACGCCTGTCCATGTCGCGATATGGCCAATGTCGAATGAGAAAACGTGATAATCGATACACTTGGGTAATTCGCGTGCCTCGATGGTTCGAGCAAATTCGGGCTCAAAAAAGTAACGAGAGTCGATGATCGTCAATGGTCGCAAAGGAAAAGGTATGGAAAGTCAATGACCGGTGCTTCGGGCATAGGCATCTCGCGTGCCATGTTTCTTGGAGATTTCGAGAGCAATCGGGCTCGTCGAGTGTTGGTCGGCGGGTAGAGCAATCGTAGGATGCTGAGTCGCGATAATCGGTGCATTCGGGCAGCTCGCGTGCCATCTTGTCTGGTGAACGAGCATAGTCGGGGTCGTCAAGTATCGCGGCATGGAGAAGTCGCTCAGTGCGGCGAAATAACTGACCGGGTGAGGGAGGTCGTGATAATCGATTCTTCTGGACATCTCGCGTGCCATGTTGCTGGAGGACGAAAGCGGGATCGGGCTCAGTGAACAATCAGAGTCGACCGCGTGAACGAGTTTGAGATGGTCACCGAAGGTGGCGAGGGTGGCGTAAACAATAAGAACCGGTCAGAGTGGTGGCATTCGTCCGTTGTGGCAACTTGCGTTCCCAGCTCGCCTAGAGGTCGAATATCGAGACTTAGTGGAAACAGCGACAAACAACAAGAGTGAAAATGACATACATTAGCGGTAGCCAGAACACGGTTCGACCATAGTCGTGCTCGGCCAATACAATGCGGTCGCGGTGAATGGGATATTAAGGCAACTCGCGTGCCATTTTGCCTGGAGAACTCGAGCGTCGTCGGGCTCGGCAGGTAACAAAAAGCCAACCGCGGGGAGGAGAGTCCACGGTTATGGTGGTTGCGCAGGGGTCCATGGGACATGAACCAAAGTTCGTCGTGGTCACCATCGTCAGTACCTTGTGGCATCTCCCGTGCTGTCTTGCTTGGCGGAATCGAGCGCGATTGGATTCAGCGAGGAGGTCGACCGGTCGCTGGAGAGATCCGCGGTGGTTGCAGAAGGGCGAGGAGGGCGAGGATCTGAAGAGAAACATCGACGTTTCGCTGAGGAAGGTTGATCTACGAGACGCACTCACCAACCACATCGAAACGAGACGGGAACAGAAGACACACAGAACCGCTGATCCGGGTGTCGAGCAGCTCGTGTTCTTGAAGGTTGGACGCGTTGAGCATCGATATCGGAGTGTGGCATCCAGGGTAGCGGTAGCGAAAGATGGTAAGAGCAACGAGAGTGACGGAAAGTGCTCGCCGCCGCTGGCGGGTCGGGTGAGAGATGAAAGGAAGAAGGAAAGAGAGTTGGTGGGGGGAGTCGAATGGTGGTCAGGCTTAAATACCCTGACAGGGTGGCTGACAGTGGACATTCCACACCAAATACCATTGTAGTGCGGAGTTCACATTCGCAAACAGTGCTTGCATTGTCTAATACCAGGGTGCTTTGACGCACTGATTCATGAAACGCGAATCGCTTTGACTCCACTGTGATATTTTGAACCGACATGATGGGCGATCAAGCCATTGGCTAGGAGGGTCCGGGTGAACAAGATAAATAAAATACCAGCACTGAATGAGCTTTACTGAGAATTCTCGAATTCTCTGGTAACAAATTTGACCACTCACTCGTATTTTCCGTGTCTACTAACAATGTAGTAAACGTTACAACTTTGTGTGATGTTTTTGGCCAGGACTCATAAGCGGCGCCCATCATTTCAACTCCGATCCCGATCGCTTTGCTCCGGGCCACCGACTGATTGGATCTAGACATACAAACCACTGGTGAGCGTCAATTCACGCGCTTGGATTCAGTCCCGGAAGTTCGCTATCAGAGTTGTTTCGTTTCGCTAGCTGAACGATACATGCTTCGGGAACGTTGTTGAACAACATCTCACTGGCTTGGTGCTCAAGCGCTCAAACGTCCCTAACGTACGTATCGCATGTTAAGCAGTGCACATTTGCAACTGTATTGCCATTATAATAAATCTACAATCTGATGATACGATAATTGGTTATCTCTGATACGATCAGTTTTCGCCGGGTATGAGAACCAAAATCTAGGTATATGATCATAACCTCGGTCTCCCCGCGCATGTTCATGTAAACGCACCCTCTAAATGTTTGAAGAAATGGCAACAGCGGTGTTGTTGAGCGATGTATCGGCGTTCAGGACGAAACCATTACGAGGAAGGAATAAGACATGGAGTGCATGGAGGAGTACGCGGAGGGTGCAGTCACTCCTAGTCGAGGAGTTGGAGGCCTCATTCGTGGAGGGCTGTGTAAGAGGTACAAGAAGCGGGCCGGACAGGCAGGAGGGGTTCGTAAATTCCGGGACGCCGCGAGTAACGGTCATCATATATATGCGCCTGGTGACCTTATTTCTGATGGGTCGTCTATGTGAGTATCCAAAATTGTTCCAAAGGATGCTTGCCTCCAAATACCTTTTCATCGAAGCCTGTGGGAACGCGACGCACCTTTACTATGCATAAAGAGTACTTAAACTCGTCCGGTTGCGTCCATGCACAAGGTTGGCGTGGTGACTGGAGCCACGGATAGTTGTCTGATGACAACATTTCGATCATGGGTCGGTACTTGGTCATTAGATTGACGCAGAGTCTGAAAGTGCTTGGTCGTCCGTGATGTCGGGACTTTAGATTGACCTGTCAGAGTTTAGCCAAGCGAAGGGAGACGGAATGCACACGCGAGTTTTATGAAACCAGATAGATAGCCATGCCCGTACCAGTACACTGTACCGCACATATACTCGTGTTGCATACTGGCGAGGGACAATTAGTGTGGCTTGATCGATTCGGAAAAGGTGAGGACGTGCACGTTGGGACCTCGGCGTCACCAAAACCCGTGGCACGCCTCGTCTTGGACGTGACACCATGGCTTATGTGCAATGCATGCTAGGTGAGACATACAAACGTGCACAAGGGAAACAGTGACTGTAATAACATGTCACTAGAGTATCCTTTTTGGTCCAATTGCGCTGTAGCCTGGTTTTAGATAAGTCGTTTGCTGCCACCTTCCACACTCCGCTGTCGGATATGTGCATCCGAGTGAGTCCAGCGGTGTCAAGTGTAGCCGGATGGATGAAGGGTTGGTCCTGATGGGGACATTTAGACCACTGGCACGGGAATGCATAAAAGCCAGGATTCATGCCAACGTTCGATCTCCAGTCCCGGACGTCGACATCTAGGTCAACCGCAGACAATCGGCCCAAAGTTTTCGCTCGCCATGCACTTCGATCCCACATTCATATTGGGTTTCTTACTCGTTTATACGGTTCTCGCATATCCCGCAGGGGAGACCCGTTTCCAGCACATTGGACGGCAGCAGCCAGACTCCGAGAATAGATGGGCTGGTGCAGTGTTGGAAAATGTGTTGTTGATCTTTTGAACCATATCGTTCTTGCTCTCAACCTTTCTTGTTTTGACAGGGAGCCTTCAATGTCATCACCGGGACTGTCGTCGTCCCAGATGTTGCCAGTGACTCTGCCGGTGGTCTCACTGTGTGGGTTGGTATGGGCGATGACTCGAAAGGAGGGTGCGGCAACGTGATTCGGACAGGGATAGAAATCGCTGTCACCGGGAATGAAGCCTCTTACACCGGTAGGGAAGTGTTCGATCGCATATGCAATCATCGCTCAATGGGTCATCCTTATTCTTGCTACACATATAGCTTTTTTTCAGTGGCATCCGAACGACAGGATACCCATCACAGAAGTCTCTCCTGGAGACAAGGTCCTTCTTGCAATCGGCGTGTCTTTCGATGGGACGTATGCCACTCTTGTGATGGCCAGAATCGGCGGGAACCAGCCCTTTGTGAAGAAAATCAATGCTTCTTATACGCCATGTACGACGTCTGCAGAGTGGGTCCTGGAAACTGATTCTTTCGGCGGCAACGGGATCGCGGCACCTCTCGCCCACTTCAACCAAGTCACTTTCACAGATGCTCTGGCACGCGGTCCAAACAATGAACAGTATATTGCTCAGAATGGAAAACCCGTTAATATGACACCCCCTGGATTTGATAACCCTGTGGCAGTTGCGTCGATTGACGGGGTTACCGTCACGATCCGTCGTGTTGGCTGAGCATAAGGGACGAGAAGCATGAAGGGAATGGCCTGGCTGGAAATCTCTGTGGGGACATCGCATCGAATTGGTGGTGTCGCCTCATTAATATAGATCTGCTTCCATCACCATCAGACCTGCACATTGTCATCCGATTAAAAAGACATGACCAACTTGTTATCGTGCTCCCCGATATCCCAAACGGTTTCAACAACAGATTCGAAGATGCCACTACGTGAACGTGTCCTCAAGTTGGTAGTCAACCAATGATGGCAGTGCCTCCACGATCTCGGGGAGTACTTCCCAGGGATTATGCCCACTGCGCTCGAAATTATTGGGGCACACGCAACTCCTAGTCTGCTTGGGTACAGCTGGTACCACTGATGAGTGCTAACCTCGTACTCCTGCCTCGCATGAAAGGCATCCCCATCTCTATGACGAACAGGAGATAGCAGTGAGTGTGGTCGGTGAGCCTGGATGTAAGAAGGGTGTGTTGGATGTGCAGCTCGGGGATGATATCGGAACGGAATGTGTCAAAAACTGGATGGGATGTCAAGGACATGTTGGCGATACTACTAGAGAACAGGGTAGCGACGTCCCGAGAGTCGTGGAAATGAGATGTTAGCTACGGAACAGATCGCAAAAGAAACGTACAAGAGCCTCCGCGCCACCCAATAGAACTACTTAGCGACCAGACAAGTCCACAAGCTTGGAACTTCACGCAGAGTGAAATGGAGACCTGAACTGAGCAACTGGCGGGGTCCGTATCTGGAGTCTCTAAGTTGTCGCTGCCCGAACACTATGAAGAGGATCAGTGTATTACCGTGATTTCTTGGGCTCAATGAGAACGTGCGCCAGTGACGGCCTACCCGAGTGACACTGTGACAAACACAGCTTTCGCATGCAAAAAAGCCATCTTAGAAGGTTTGTTCGGGGGTGTACGGAACATCAGGATGATATGATCGTCTGACTTGGAGTGCAGATGTACCATAATTGCCAGCGCACGTGGCCGCGGTGGAGGATTCATCACGCTAGATGGAAGCACGTCTCTTTGACAACTCTCTATTTCAATACCTAGCTCGAGATATGTCTGGAGGCCTTCAAGGAGCAGATAGAGCACCTAAAAAGTGACACCTACTATCATCTACTAGGTTTCGTTCGGGGGTGTGCGGAATGCCATGGCAATCATTGACATGACGTTTGTGGCTGAAGTGGTAGGGCGCTAAGTGCTAGCAGGTTAGCCCGTTGGTCGTTCCCCTTTTTCGTCCAGGTACGAGGCAAAGATGCCGCTCAAGTGACTCAACAGCACGGCTTTTTCTAAAACTTTGCGCAGCTATTCAAATCGGAAAGCCGCTCACGATACACACACGAGAGTCGGAGAAGGACGCAAACCATACATTGAAGCAAGCGGTCCTATCGAGTCCACAGGTTCCTGGGAGCCCCAGCCCGGTGTTTCGGTGCCGCCAGTTGAAACTCAGTGTCACTAGCTGTCTAGAATCACTTGCCAATCTGATAAAACATGTTCAAACTGGCTGTCATTTGACTCATTTAGCATTCACTGGTGCCCGCTATTCAAGAAATGGTGACCCGGTTCTCCGACAAGACACAGGAAGAGATGTACAGCCGCATACACTCACCGCCCTCCCCCCACACGTGCCTCTCGGAACTTATCTCTTGACGCCAAGACGAACGAGAAAAATGGAGAGGCGGGAGAGAGCAACGTCTTGCAACAGTGGTACGTGGTTTCCCATGGTACATCTGAGCTTCTGTTGATAAAAATGTCTTCTACACAACGAAGGGGAGAGGTGATTTTCAGGGTTCTGATGTGGAATAAGATGCGAGATGTCATGGGTTTCAATTGGCGAGCTCATACTTTGAGCGTAGATGGCAGACAGTGCCAATAACCTGATCTGGCAACACGAAATCCATAAAAACTGATTACCACATCCGGGTCATTTGTACGACGGCCGTTCAAGTTTGCTCGCCATGCGCCTCGACTCCCAATCCATCTCCAGCTTCATACTGGTATCTGAAGTTCTTGTCGCTTGCGACTCTGCAAGAACGCCCCAACGATTGAGGATTCGGACTACAACTTCATGGAAAGCTATAATTGAGCTGACGGCACTTTCGTTGTCCCAACTGTTTCAAGTGCCAATATTGGTTCTCCTGTCGCTGTCTGGGTCGGTATTGGCGGTGGGACGCTTATCCAGACCGGCAGAATGCCTTTTTCGGTGAGGAAACGTTCAACCATCTATCGCTTGTCTCAATCATCACTGTTGTTGCCACGTATGAGTTGCTTCCTCACAATTTCTACTAGAGACACAATCCATATCGGGATCGGCCCATCTTCAGACCAGACATTTGGCACTATCTTGATTGACGACCTCAGCAACTATCAGGTCATCTTCAGGACTGTCCAGCCGCCTTACAACGCGACGCATGTGCGGACTCTGCAGAGTGAGTCACAGAAGACTATTACGTAGCTGGGTTCCTTTCGCCAACCTTCACAGATGCCTATAACATGGTCACCCAGGACGGAAACTCTACATCAGCCTCTCCTTTTTGGTCCAATTGCGCAGGAGCCTGTTGCAGAGTTGATATCCTGGCTCTAGACTGGTTCTTCCCGTCTGGTAGCACACTCCTCTATCAGATCTGGGTCTGACTGAGTCCGGTGTTGTCAAGCGTAGCCAGATGCCTGAATGACTGGTCCTGATGGGGACTTGCGGAATAGATCATTTGACAGCACGGAAATGCATAAAAGCCTGGGCTGGTGCCCATGTTCGATCTCCACTCCCAGACGTCGATATCTGGGTCATCCACAGACGACCATTTACACTCGCCATGCACTTCGATTCCTTGTTCATATCCAGTGTCTTGCTCGCTTCTGCAGTTCTCGTACATCTCGCAGGGGAGAATCTTTCCCAGAATGTTCCACGTCGGTCAGACGACGACGAACCCCACCACGTGACCCTCTTTTGGGTCGGTGCTGCGTTGACAAATGTGTTGTCGATCCTTTAAACCGTATCTTTCTTGATCTCAACCTTTCTTATTGTAACAGAAATCCATCTCTGTCATCACCGGGACATTCGCTGTCCCGTCTGCTTCGGGTGGTCCTGGCTCCCAGGCTGGTCTCATTGTTTCGGTCGGTATCGGCAAAGACTTTGGGCCTCTTAACATGATTCAGACAGGGATAAAAATCCTTGTCACCGAGAACGGAACCTCTTACACCTGTGAGGAAGCATTCAATCATGGATGGTTCAATGTGGCATTCTTATTCTTGCGACATATAGCTTTTTCTCAGTGGAGCCCCGACGACATGGTACCCTTCACAGGCTCGGAGGTCTCTCCTGGAGATATAATCCGTCTTGAAGTCTCTGTAACAGATTCAAGTTTTGCCACGTTCTCGATGGAGAATATCAGCAAGAACCAGAGCTTCCATAGGGATCTCCAGAGTGACTATACGCCATATATGGGGATGGCAGATTGGATTGTGCAACCTACTTTTAGCAACCCCGACAACCCGCGGACCAGACATCCTCTCCCCGAGTTTAACCAAGTCACTTTTGAAGATGTTGTGGCATTGGGTCCAGGTGACGAAAAGTACGGTCCTCAGGATGCCGAACGCGTTGACGCGCTGGCCCTTGGTGGCTACCCACCACGTGCATCGATCGACAGGGATACAGGCACAATCCATGTTGTCACTCAGCATCAGTGATAAGAAGCAGGAAGGGAAGGGCCAAGCACAGGGTGGAATATTAGCTCGGTTGTGAATCTCTTTGCATCAAAATAATAAAATAACCAATTGCTATACCTCCAATCTCGTGCACTGAAAGCCGCTACAGTAGCTAGTACATAATATATAACTCACTTTGTGACGCGACATTCCAGCTCTCTGTGAACTCAAAGCGGTTAACGCAGAGAAGAGAAAACCAAAGTCCGCAGCCGATCGAACTGAAACCTCTGGAGCGTTCACGACCAAGATCGAAAAAGCCAGGTGTGCAATTGAGTTCAGGGTCTGTGGTTTGCGGGCGACGAGGGGGAAGAAGAACATAAAAGATGGGTTACTAGAGCGCTCTTGGTTCATAATCGGACCGTCTGGCGGCATTAGTTCATACATCGTTCGACCGATGTGACTGCTCGTTTCGTACCTTTCATCTAGGCACGAGGAAAAGTTCAGGTCCAGCGATCCATTATGTACAAGTCCCGGGTGACACTCTTCCCACTCGGGATCATGGAGGATCGACGACCAATACGACATCTCATGCCGTCATACACAAGCTGTTGAATCCAGCGGGTACGGGCATCGCACATAGTCCCGGCGCCGTTGTTTGTGACGTGACCTGTTTCTGACGTTCAATGGGGCGACGCAGGGCTGCAGTTTCTCATGAATTGTCAAGGTGTCAAGCAAGGTGCGTTTCAACTCCTTCTTGCTAGGGCCTACAGCGGATTTCCAGTCCTTTCTTGCAGGCTTTCACACTCCGATGTCACATCTGTGCGTCTGAGGGGGTCCGGCGGGGCGGAGATGGATGTAGGTGTGTGTGGAACACTCTGGTGGGGTGAGTGCGAAGGACCACGGACGAACTAGTCTTCGACTCTTTGGGATCTTCCGAAGGGTCCGACTCGATGGACAATTTACGATGAAGATGACGACCAGCCAAGATGCTGGGCACACGGTTCAAGACTCCAGCTTGAATCACAAACGAGAGTTTCTTTGCCTGCTGCTCAATCCATCGCTGGCCAATTTCCACATCGCAATATTTCACCCCCAACTAAGGGTCGCGCATGAGCTGGCTTGGATCTTAAGTAGTACGGTTTGACAGCCCAAAGAGCAGTGTGATTACGTTTGCCAGTGCATCACGCTATTAACATGCCCAATTCTCTTCAGCAATATCCAGCAGAAGCCGCCTGATGGTTGTGCTGTTGACATCATGGATCTCACCATCCATCAGAATCGCGGACCCAGTGTCCTCTACCCTGAAGACAGTCACCTCTGAACCGCATGTCATTAGACCAATCAGTTTGGCATTCTCCGTTTGCTCTGCGAGGGAAGCCATGTATCTGTACGTTTGGTACTTGTACGTCCTCAAAGTCGACTCCCTTCCTGGATCACGAGTTTTGACTTCGACAAGTAACAGTGGTTGGTCCTGGTTGGTGAATTGAGTTGCCTTTGTGACAATGAAATCGGGAATCGTGGAAAATCCACCAGGCATAGCAAAGCCACCCATGGACGTCATGGAAAGATCGGCTGCAAAGTCGGCTGCATCCAATGGCACATCTGCTATCTGGGAGGAATCTGCTTGGTCGGAAGAAAACGAAGTCTCTGTGGGGCTCGAGAAATGGCTGCCGAATTCTGGGTTGTGGCTTGACAAGAAATCGTTGTTGGTATGGAAAATAGTGGGAGAGTAGCACGTTGTATGGCCCGTACCATGATGCTTCGTAATGGGGATCGAATTCGGCAATATTTTCAATCCGTTCAGAGAGCCACTCTTCTGGGTGCAAAGACGGGAGATGGCGATCAGGCATGATGACCAATGGGAAAGAAGGTGTTAGCCTTGGATTGACAATTGCGTGGCAAGCCAAACGTGAGCCAAAGCAGTTGATTGAAATTTTTCATACTTACCAAGAGAGTCAGAGAAGGTTGTGAGGGACCTCCAGGCTGGTACCTCGCCATCGCATTTTAACTTGTCGTCTGCCACCATTGGGGACAACAGAAGTGTCCATGGTTTAATGACGACCACATGCACCAACAGCTTCCGTGGCTACAGTGGACAGCGGAAATTCTAATTTGAACAGAACAATAAAACAATACTTGCCTGCTGCTTAGAGTGTTAGCCCTCACAGGGCGTGTCAGGAAGCGACTGACCAGTCCCAATTGTCAGTATGTCGCTGGCTATGTTAGAAACCAGGCGAACTTGACAGTGACACGTGACTTTGGGTTATTAAGGTGGTGAATCTCAAGTTTCAACAACATACTGCCGCGATCAGTTAGTTCAACAGCTCTCCTTCCAGCATTACGCTGATATTTTGTTGAACCAGTCATGGTACTCATCGTTGGGGGATACCCCATGGTCTGGGATGACGCCAAAGCTTGGGCTCTTCGCCACTGGCCAGACATGGACATTTACAACCACGAGATGCTCCCCTGCATCATTGAAAGTTATCACAAGCTCCGTGGTCGCCGCATAACATGTATTCCGGTCGACATCAGTGGAGTGTCATCGCTTCTCTTCACGGTACACGCCAAAAACGATCCATTATCCACACCCCGCAAGCACAGACGATTTCCTGAAACTGAGGCAGCGTTGAAATATAGGGCACAGCTGTTCGATCACGAGGAAGACAAAGAGCTTGCTGAGAAGTCACATTTCACGACAATCGCTGATCCGTTCCTTGAGTGGTCTGTGAGTTTCTCTTGCATTCAGATGTCGTTCACTACATAATTATGAGCCTAAACGTCTACTTTTCAGCGTTGATATAGTTATCGCTTTGCACTTCAGCGGCAGCCCGGCAGTCTCTTTATCGTGCCTCTTCTATAATGTACACGGTACTAATACCGTGAACAAGGGTATTCTTTCACTTGTACTCCGTCATGACAACTCTTGACTGCTCCACCCGTATCTCTCACCGCTTATTACGCGAGCACGAAAAGCCTCGCTAGCGACTACAACAATGTCATTGTTAGTGATGTGGAAGCTCGCCGTGCCGAGCGGCGGGAAACACTGAGAGGACGTGGACAAACGACCTACTAGCCCACGCGGTATAGATGACAGTGCCAACATACGCGTATGAGATCCTCGATACACGCATGGACGAAGAACGGATTCGCTAGGTGTCTGAACGTCCTCTTTAAGTCGCCTGAGCCTGAGATACTTTACGTCGCATGTACCATTCAGTGATCCCAGTAGAATGGTGGATGAGATAGCAACTTGAAATATTATAGGAAGTGTTGAGAGAAGCGGGCGACGGCGTGACTTGTCTACTAGACAAAGGGTGAAAAGACATAGTGGTAAGTAACTTGATAAGAGACATGATGTGGCGGTTCGGTAGGAACGCGGCGTCGTGCTGTCGAACCCTCAACACCACGAATCGCCACGTACTACCATTGGTACGTTCCGCGATCAACCTCGCTCTCCCTGTCGGCCCCTTCGACAATCCTACCATATCTCATCGTGCATCCTGCAATGCTGGCTCGGTCCCATCCGAAGAGGAAGAACAGCTCATCCCAATGTTTCTGCGTTCGACATCTCTCACCAGCCCTATTGGTTTCCTAAGGCCGAAAGTCGTGGAAGAGATCCTTGAAAACCACCATGAAAACGCGGAGAAAACGATCTGGAATGTGCTTCGTAGACCAGACGACAGCCCACGGGCAGTCTGCTTTGCGGATCACGTCCGTGACTTTGAGACCAGGACAGAGGCTATGCGTGTCGTTTTGGAAAGGTGGAAGTGCAAAAATCTCTTTGCGGACACTTTGAAAGGTAAGCATGGGAACTATTCGCTACGTTTAGAGTCGGATGGTTTGAATGGAGTACTACGTCAGGTTGGAGTAATGAGACATACCCGGTGTATATGCCTCGACAGGAACGTCCTGACACTTCATCGAATGTTGCATTTGGGATCGAGCGCGCTGCCCTCCCTTTGTTTGGATTTGCCAACTTTGGCTGTCTCCTGACAGGTAAACTTGTTATTGCTGTCTGCTGGTGCTCTTACGATACGAATCCAGCTTTCTATGATTGTCCTGTAACGCGTAAAACAATGCTCTGGATCCCTCGCCGGTCACTGTCAAAGAGCACGTGGGTCTGTTCCACCATATCCTCTTCGCAATCCGACGTGCTTTGAGTATAGATGGCCTGGACTGTACGATTGCACGGTGGGAGGTGGAATGGGACTCTGGGAGACCCCCAACGAGACCATCATCCGGGAATGCACGGAAGAAGCCCGTCTTCCATCAGAGTTCGTCAGAAAACACGCGCGTTCTACAGGCATGATCAATTACACGAATCGGTCTCCCGCGGGATGGATTCTACCCGGTATCTACTACCTCTACGAGCTCCGCCTTCCCGACGATGGCACCATCATGCCGCGCACAAACGCCGAGGATGGCGAGGTCGATGCGTTTCGGCTGATGGACGTCGAGGAAGTGATGGACCGCATGCTCAAAGGACAATTCAAGCTAAGTTCTGCGATGGCGTTGGTTGATTTCTGTATACGACGGGGAATCATCACACCTGAATCCGACCCTGACTATCTTGATGTTTGCTTGGCTATGAGGAGACCGGTTGTTCTGCCATTACCATGAGGCTGCCACCACGGATCACTCTCATTTCTCGACATGCCAATTGTCTATTTCGTCGATGTATGTAATCTTTCTCAACTGAAATGACTCTTCAAACAAAAACAAAGTGTATGATAGCGTTACAGATGAGGTATTGCAAGTCTGGCTTTGGCCCTCGATGGAATCTCCATGTGGTATGTGTACCGGTTGACCACAAGGTTGCGGTACCTACCAAGCAGCCCGCCACGCTTGCTTGACTCACACATCAACATCTTGCGTCGAAGCTGGGGATTTACGGTTGAGAGACTAGAACGGCAGGTAGCCTACTAACAAGTGTCTCAAAAATCAAACGAGGTGCATACGCCAAGAGCTGGTTGAAAGACTACACGGGGTCCGTGATGGGGTGTGTTCGCCGAAATAGGTAGTTCAATCTAATGTCATGTCACTGAAGTCGTGGCGTGACGTGCAGATCTGCAGAGGAAGTACCTTGGCCAAGCCTACCAGATAGCATCCGTTCATTGGAACAGGTGGGCCTGGACATCCCTCGATTAAACGCCTACCAAGAAGAAAAAAAGCCGCATGGTACAATCCTCGTGCTGCAGGACGCATGCCGAACCAAGACCTCGGGATTAGTAGTGATGATGGGAAGTCTAATTTGCTCGGGTTGTGCGGTATCTGTATCAGAAAACGAAGCACGATGATGCTTTGAGTTGCTTCCGTGTGCTAGTGACGATCGGATTCTTATTTGGCTGATGTTCTAATGGTAAAAAGAAGAGAATACAGAGTAGGCGATCAGGATTGGTCTTGGTTTTGAAAGAGAGATGCCCTGAACCAGACGATGTCTCGAGCTGGTCTGGTCACCGAACCGCACCTCAGCGTGGGATGTTGTGTGCACCTGTCAGCTCGGTGAATCCCGACATTGCTTGTCTTGAAGCAATGGATAGCGCAGAGTTTCATGCCACAGTGAGTCGCCAGTCCACCACATCCGATGTCAACATGAGGTGAACCGGTTGATTACACAGGTATACCATGTTGTACGACAGTAGGCCGTTCTAGATACTACACCTCAGTCATGTTGAAGACCCCTCACCTTGTTCGGCACAGAATTCCTCCACAAAAAGTAACGAGCTACAGTGCGTAGCCAAAACCCATTTACCAACCACATTTTTTTTCACCGCATGACGCAGGTCACGTTGCCAAGTTAATTGGCATGCCTCGACATTCGCGACATGTGGGCCAGGGTTCGCCTCCACGCTCTGCTGCTTCGGGCTCTATTGATATTGCCAATCCATCCGCCGACAGCCTTGAAATTCCTGTCTCCAAACGTGACGCCACCCGTGCCATGGCATCGAGTGATCTCGGCGGCCGGAACGATCTCTTCACGTGGCCCGGGAACGACAGGTGCACAACGCCAACGCGACGCGCTCGAGGCGGAAGGTGTCGAAGTCACTGACGGTCGAACTGGCGACTTTCGAGTCAACTTGGCCACGTGGGGATGGTTCCCTACTCCTGGTACGATATCTCTCGGTGACCATGGAGAAGCCGCAGCACAAGATGACGGTACTGGTAGACTGCAGTGACTACTCTCCAGACAGTAGTTGAGGGTCTCGAGTCTTGTTCGGAGTCCGATTACTCTTGCTAAAGTTCACCATCGACCCCTTTGTAATCAAAGAAACTTTGCCTTCACGAAAACGAGCAGTGCTTGCGACAGGTTTTGCCATTCACTCCTTGACGCATCAAAGTCAGGTATGCAGTCCGCTGCAATGATGCCACTCGGGTCACATCCTGCAGCAAGCCATCTCTATGTCCTTGGATCAACCACAACAATCCGTCGACGACTTGCCTCTTAGATGCAATGTAACACTAACAGTCTGATCGATCCCCGATGCTCCACGGCTTGTTTCTAATATGTAGCTTGGGTGGGAAGCTGGTCTCGCAAGGTACAACTTTCCGTTCTTCCTCTTCTTGCTGCATGGGCATTTACGACATTTGTTGCAGGAGGATTGGCGTGAGGAACTTTGTCAGACGACCAGGATCGCGAAATACGCTGCTAATACTTCAAACGATGCCCCATCTTGGAATACGCAACGAAACACGGATTTGTCTTGGTGTCCCAATTACATCAGAATGGCAAAAAGCGTGGTAACTTACCTTATGTGATCTTTAGACGGGGATATGGTACTTCGTGCGCGCTCGTATCCGATGTTGACTTTGCATTCATTTGTCCGACTGAGATGGGCTTGGCAGTGTTGGCAACGCAGCAAGACACCGTCGCGACCATATCGATGCTGCGGGCGCAGTCGGCGGGAAGCAAGTAGTACTACTACCTTGTTTCAATATTTTTCACCGCCATGTAGTATGTCACACTTTTTGCGACTGTACGGCTGTGTTTATATGATAGGCACTGCGATGTTTCTTTCCTTTTGCGAGTTTTGGATGGTGCGGCTCGGCTTGGGCTCCACTGTGGCGGTGTTGCAGCCCCTTCGTTACGCAGCACAACGTTTCACCCCAAATTTCTATCTCTCTTAAGACCTTACCACTACATACCGTTACCAGTGACCACGGATATCATGGGCCCAGTATTAACACAACCTCTCCCATCCTCAATGAACGCCTACAACGTCGAGCCCTGCGTTGACGAGAAATTTGCCAACCAGTGCCATATCCATATGGAGTCCAACAGGAACTGCTCCTGCGCTTCGGCCACCCATCGCGCCTGTCATCAGGCAAAACTGCGCAAGCTGCTGCTCCCCATCGCACTCTTGCTGCTTGCAATCGGAGGCACACTGGCCATCTCTTGCGTATACGATATCGACTTCTTCGACTTGATCAGCTTGGGAGCGGATGTCAGTGGAAGCCCATTAGGCAAGAGGCAATCTGGTTCCAACAGCGGACAATCGACTTTAGTCAGTCACAAATGTACGTCTCTTTCCAGGCTACATGATCACGAACTGAAAATAGTTGGTCGGACGTATCCAGTGTATCTCATCATCATTTTCGTTGGGTTACTCTTGGTGGTTGTCGCAGGAATCATGCTCAGTTTTTGTTGCTGCAAAGGCAAGGTTCTATCATGTCAGGATATATCATATCTGTCGTACTGAAACATGGTCCTTTCCAACGTAGGTTCATTTGAAAATCCGATCTGTTGCCCGTGTTACCTGTGTGCGTGTTGTGGAGGGCTCGGTAAGTTGTCACCATTGTCGTTGTACACATGTCCCTCACTTTACCTGGCCAGCTTGCTTGGAGTGCATTGGATGCGGATTGTGTGTGGCTGCAGCGGAGGTCGCTTGATACAAATATGCGAATTAGCCTGGCTGGTCGGTCAAGGGTGCGCTGCACCACGACTACTTTTCCCTTGTACTTTCATTCTCACTTATATTTTCCACTGAACATTTTCCCTCATTTTCCCTGAAGGCATTGTGCCTGATAGGATTTTCCCCTCGTTATCGCTAGGTTATACCTAGTATTATATCCAAGCTCGGTGTATCGATAGTCACCGATGAATACCTATACCAAGCACCAAATCAATCCACGAGTGTATAGGATCGCGGGTACTCCGGGGATGAGTCGTGATTCAGAACCTTCGATCTAACGAAAACCCCCTCGAGGGCGATGCGCGCTTGTCGGGGAAAAACGATCAAAGTCAAATGTGCGCTTTGTGCCACTACATTTATCAGCTAGGTTCACTCTAGCCAAATCACCGCAGAAATAAGCAACCCTTTACTTAGATTAGCAAGCAATCAGTGACTAGTGGCGGGTGAGCTGGTTCACTTTCTACAATGTGATTCCCGTGAGAGGTTTCCAGACTTCCTTAAGGCTCAGATCAGAGATTTCCCCATACGAGCCAGCGTCCTTGCGATACCTTCGCCACCGTTTTGACCCGGAGAAGCTCCACCCCCATTTGGAGCTATAACACTAAGTAGTTCTTGGCAGTTTGAACGTGGTCGAGAAGGCAATATGCTTCGTGGCCGCCACGCGGCAAGTCTTGGTACCTTTCGTTGCTAAAAGGCCGCGTTCGCCACACCTACGATCGTGTCGTAAGCAGCAAGGGTGGATCGAGGGAGCGACATCGTTGAAAAACGCACAAGGTCGTGACCGCAGGGGTCCAATATCACTCCTCCAGGCTTATCTTTCCCTTCATTTTCGTCTCCTCTCCTGTTGAGTTGGATTTCCACAATGGTTCATGTCGCGTCACCCTTCAATGTTAGAGAGGGTGACCTTGCTTCGAAGCGTCGGCGGCCTGACCTATCCCGTCATTTGTCGACAGAAGCTAGAGTTAGGCTTCCAAACCCCATCAAGTCCATCTGGAAGGTCGCCCAAGTCAAGCCCGGAACGATCAACATGGGAAATGGTGTGCTGCCCGAAACTGCTGACACGTAAATGCTGAGATTCCTTTCACATGGCAGGTGATCCACACCACACGCTATATCCTATCTGCGAGATGAATTTCGTTGTGCCCTCCGTCCATCACCAAGAGCCTGTCCAGGCGTGGAGAGCGGGCACTGGGGAACAACAGATCATCTCGTCCTACAAGAATGAGCCTTGCACATTGAGCCTCCAAACCGCCATGGCGTACAGTGCTGGTGGAGGTTTGAAGCACGTGCGAGACACCCTTGCGGAACTCAACGATCATATCCATGCACCGCCTGAGCACACGGTCACTCTTAGCCTTGGAAACGCGGACGCTCTTACTAAATGTTTCCGACTGCTGGGTGAGCCCGGCGACTCATTTCTTTGTGAAGAATTCACCTTCTCCGCGATGACCAACGCTGCGCTTCCTCTTGGTATCAATTGGGTACCGATCCGAATGGACAACGGCGGCCTTATGCCGTCGGATATGGAACGAATCCTAGCAAATTGGGATGTAGATTCACGAGGGAAGCGTCCTCATGTGCTTTACACAATCCCGTCCGTCTTTCCAGTTTACCCAGGCATGATTTCTAACCCACAACTTTACATTCAGTTGCTCTCAAAATCCAACTGGGAGTACGCTCTCGTTTGACAGACGGCGGGAGATATATCAAATTGCACGAGATTGGGATGTCGTCATCCTTGAGGATGACCCATACTTTTTCCTCCAATACGATCTCGATATTCGGCAGACAACGGTCGAGCGATACGGCTTTACCCGCGCTGTTGCCGATGTTCTTCCTCGTTCTTTCCTTTCCATGGACTATGATGGGCGTGTCATGCGCCTAGACAGGAAAGTCCAGTCGAGCGAGTGATAATCGTTGGATCTCACCGTTCCATGTACAGTTTCAGTAAAATCCTTGCACCGGGGATGCGTCTAGGCTGGGTTACATGCAACGAGTTTTTCGCTGAAAAACTAGACATGCTCACCGACTCTTCCTCGCAACACCCACACGGCCTTGGACAGGCCTTCGTTTCAGAACTCCTGGGGAGTCGAGGATGGGGCACCGATGGATTCATGAAATGGGTGGCATCTCTTTGTCACGAGTACGAGCGTCGACGGAACCTCTTCATGGACGTATTCAAGCGCGAGGTAGTCGGCTCTGGCCTCGCATCGGCAGAAGTCCCGACGTCCGGCATGTTCGTATGGATCAAAGTTAATCTCGATCGTCATCCCCGCTTCAGGATACTCGAAGACACCAGGCTTCTCGGTGGACCCGTATCCAACACCGCGGATTTGATGGACGAGTTATTCCACAAGCTTATTGAACGTGGGTTGGTGATGATGCCCGCATCTACCTTTGCGATCGTAGATCGCTCGGACTGTGTGCGATCTGATAGCCACATCGCCGACGTACGTTTCACTTGTTCCTGGATAGTTTGCATTGTGAACTAACGAACGATAGCGTGTCAACTATTTTCGTGCCACCTTTGTCGGGACGGACGAAACGATTGAAAATGGTTTAGCCATCTTTGGTCGTGTTCTTCGAGAGTTCTTTTGCTACTAGCGCCATCTTTCCAGGGAGAGTGACTTACCTTGATATTTAGCACTAAGCCTTTCTTAGACCGGTCAACTAAATGAGTATCTGCATTCGTCACTACTCACCAGCTACTCACCGTGCCCGTCGGACAGCTTGGTTAGTCGAGCATGGTTGCATCTCAACACCTGAATGAGAGTCGCCGATCAAAATTTGTGATATGACTCTGGGCTGCTGTGTCCGCTCAACGAGACATGTGTAAATGCCTGCTGGCCATTTCAGGAAAAAGCGCTGTACAAAGCTGTTCCGGTCCAATCAGACCAGGGTCCCATTGCGTGTAGGTTCATGAAAGGCTACGGAAACACAACGTAACAGTCGGACTCTACGGGCCTTTCGCAATAGTGAGATAACAGTTACGTGTCCGTGTTATTTTTGCCCAATGTTTTCCTCGAGCGGTGTGGCAAGGATGACTCTTCTTGTTCTGTTGCATGCGCGTCTGACTGCACTGAGTACCAAGTGGAGTCAAAGGTTCCAGGAACGTGGCAGGGACCACCTGTCAATGGAACAGGCTCAGCAGGCACGAATTCACGGCGCGCACTGCTGGCAACCCCAGTGAGCAGAGCGCAAAAAAAGATTTTGAGCATTTTTTTACGTGACAATAATCAAAGCTAAGTCCAAATGTCACCATTTGAGACAAGTTGAGCTCACCCTAGAACAGCCTGGTCAGGGCGGAAGGCGTAGTGTGAGCGAGACATACATTCTTTTTGACTCGATGTGACTTTGATCTTGCATGGTGTGCACTGTGACCACACGCCATCCTGTAAAGTTTAACTTCTTCCTGATCGTGTGACCCGCCACCACGGCAAGCTTCACGTGATGCGGAGCCCTTTTGTTCGGTTGCAATATCGTTCGTTGTCATTCTAGCCGCATCATGGCATCCGAGGAGACTTCTTTTTCGACCCGGATAGCGGCCTACAGCACCAGGTGGCGACTATGATCTCGTATGCTTGGAGTTCAAGCTCAAGGCCCATCTCAATCACTCCATTTCCTCATGAAGAAGAGACAATATGGCTCCCAGTAACAGTAACAGCTGGAGAGTAAATTACTCCACCACGCTTGGCCTCCTGAAGGCTGAGTGCTAGCGTAAGGAGGCGTGTGAGTTGAATTTTCTACAGATCTAGTTCTTGGCCAACCTTATGGAGATCGAGCCATCTTTATAAGTATTCACGCCGATGCGATAGGGCTTTCCCGAGGAGTCATTGTTGTCCCCGCGACTTACCCGTCTTCATCAGACCCACCAACTACAGATCGATCCTTTCCCACTGCGATATTACAGGCAGCTCTGGTAAATACATCACTCGTTTTGAATAATTCACGATCATAAATTTGCTAGGGTGGATCTAGGCATCTCTGACATCCTGTCACCAACTTCTGGCATCTCGCTGTTGGGCATCTCCCCTCGCCCAGCATGGACGAGACTCGTCTCTTGTCTGGCAAACCCTTCCTTGTGATCGTCTTTGCATTGTTGCTGAGTGTCGCGCTTATCGCCCTTGATCAAACCATCGTTGCAACTGCACTCCCTGTAATCGTTTCGGATTTCAATGCACTACAGGATGTGACATGGGTCACTAGCGGATACCTCCTCACCATAGTTGCTTTTACACCCATGTATGGACAGGCGTTGACCCTCTTCCCAACTAAATGGTAGGCGGATATTTTAGTGTTCACGGCCATTCTCACAACGGGCATGCTTGCACTATCAGGGTCTACATGACTGCAATTGTCGCATTTGAGATAGGCTCACTTTTCTGCGCTGTAGCGCCAATGATCGATGTTCTCATCTTCGGACGCGTATTTGCTGGCATCGGCGCTGCCGGTATTTGTGTATCTGTCCTGACAATCATGGCCGAGGTACGTCTTTCGGCGTTCGCACCCCACGTTACCCTTACGTGTCCTTCGACAGAGCACCGAAATTCGGCACCGAGCAATCGTCTTTGGAGCCATCGGCGCATTGTTCACCCTATCGAACATCGTGGGACCCTTGTTAGGAGGTTAGTAATCTACTCCCTTATGGTTTGGCGCTTTCCCTCATTTCGAACTTTAGGCGGGTTTACCACTCATATGTCTTGTAAGCTTTGTTTGAGCATGTATTGTATTACACTTCCTGAATCGAATTCTTCTTATTCCAGGGCGTTGGTGCTTCTGTGGGGAGCCCTGATTATTCGGAGATATCAACTCACGTTACCTTCACAGATATTAATTTGCCGTTGGGAGCACTGGCTTGTTTGGTTGTTATCTTAAGACTGCCGCAACATAGACCGTCGACAGGGGTCACGGAAAAGACGACAATCAAGGGCTTCATCAACATGGATTGGATAGGTAATAATGACATAATTGCATGCCTCCGTCGTAACTCAATTCGTAGACTAGGTTGCCTCCTCTCGCTTGCAACCATGGTTGTTCTCCTTTTGTCACTTTCGTGGGGTAGCAGCAACGGGTGGAAGTCGCCAGTTGTAATCAGTGTATGAATCTCCCTTCCTTCTAAGATAAGTGGACACCAATTTCACACAGCTTCTGTGTGTTTGTGTCCTACTCTTGGTCTCGCTGTCCCTATGGGAGCGTCACCAAGGTGATAGAGGCATTTTACCCCTGAAAGTTATTTCGTGCCGTTCTCAGTAAGATTACCAGAAACGGTACGCACGCATAGAATTAGCACTGAACGTTGTACAGGATCGGAGCTTGCATCGTCGTCTTCTTTACCATGTTCAACACGATGGCATTCATCTTGTGCGTGCATAATTTCCCCAGTTGAGGCGTTTTCCTCAACCATGGCAAGCTACATTCCACTACTCTATCAAGCCGTTTATGACCACAGCCCATTTCAATCTGCAGTCGACATGTTACCATATGTAATGTCTTCGGTAATTTCCACAACAGGTTCTGCATCCATCTTGTCGCGAACGGGACACTATTGGAGTATTCTGATTTGCGGTCCTGCGTATGTAATTGCACGCGATGCTAGACTTTCTATCCAATATGTTGTTTCTAGGTTTTGTTGCGTGTCTGGTGGACTCTTCTTCACTGTCACCGAAAATACATCCTCAGCGAAGCTCATTATATACCAGATATTATACGGTATAGGGACTGGTGAGCCACATTGTAAATCCATTTCATGTTGACCCTGGACAATGAGCGCACGCAGGCACGGTTATGCAGAACGCGTTCCTGGCACGTGAGTCTGGATGCAGGCAACAACAGAACATTTAACCACATGTCTTCCCTAGTCCAAGCCCTGTCTGAGCCAGAAACTGTGTCTGTATGTAACGCCATCGCAACCGTCATGCAAATGCTCGGCGGTTTCATCGGGTTGACAATGTATGTACTATCCAAATCCTTCGCTTCGTGGTACAGACTGATCCGAAACATACTTCTTCAGCGCGGGCGTGGTCTTTGATAGTCAACTGCGCCAAAACTTGGCTGTGTACGCCCCCGATGTGGATCCTCGTCCCATCAGAGCTAGTGTGACTGCAATCTACTCCGTTGTGACTTCGACTGCACAACCGGGTGTCATTTATGCCTATGTGAAATCGGTGGGTACCCCCATATACACGTCCGCTGCCATTCTTGTAAATGTTGACGTTGACGGAATTGTTTCAGCTGGGTTATGTCTTCCTCACGGCGAGTCCCGCCGGATTTCTGACAATTCTTGGAGCTGCACTGATAAGGTGAGCTTCCCGAGAAACGGCGATGGCTAATTCATCCTTGCGTGCCTGCAGAAACGTGAACTTGGCTACGATTGACGTCGCACGTAGTCGAGAAGAACCATGTCAATTCACATCACTATCACGTGACGAGAACGAAACCCGCTGAAACACGTTTCAAGATTGGCGTCATGCGGTGATCACCGTACATGTTTCATTTCCATCGATAACCCTGTATCATTGTACCACGACATACTTTACTTGGGTTCCTAATTTCTTTCTGCATCGCCTAGGGGACAATGACTGAACGGTAGTGAGAGGACTTTGTCAAGACATGCTTCAGTGCGCCGGTCACTGAGAGCGTGTCCTTGATGTTGACGGTCGCCACTGCTTGTGGACCCTGGAATACTCCGTTGTCGATTTTTTCGGAGAGTACGTCCAGAAATGTCTTGATTTCGGTGGAGCTGAGCATGCTCGACTTCATGCCCTTGAGGGTCAATGACCTGGTGTAAAAGGTACGCATGTCGATGGGGAACAAGCCATCCTTAGAGTGAACGGCCATGACGACAACACGGCCAGAGCCATTTGGCGTCATGGTGAAGAGGGCATCGTTGAAGGGGTCATCATACCCTGCACAGTCTAGCAGGACATCGATCTTGTTGGCAAGACCCTCTTTTGCGATCGCGTCGCGTATGGCGGTGTTGGACGTGAGTTCGATAGGGGTCAAGTAAGGCGGTGGAGTTATGTCGGACAAAGAGGTATAGGTACCGAATATACGAGCGCCTCGGTCTCTGCAAAGTTGTGCAGCGGCGGAACCAATACCACCACGAGCGCCTATGTGTGCAAATCAGCATATGGAGACGTGAGAATATCCACACAGCATACCAATAATGATGACATTGTCTCCTGTCTTGATATTAGCGAGTGTGTCGACCGTGATCCATCCACAGAGCCACGGGAGGGTCATACTCGCAGCTTCGGTATGACTCAATGACTGGGGCTTGCGACTCAGCGCAGCCAATGGAACTTTGACAAATCTGGCTCAAAGGAAGGAAGGGTCGGAGATGGGGAAGTCATTGCTTCGTGAAGTAGTTGGACTCACTCTGCAAAGGTTCCGTCGGAGGTGAAACCCCGCTCGTCGCCGGTACCCCATACGCTTGAACCTATCCAGGAGGTCGCTGGCCTACCCGCATCATCCAATGCGTCCACAACCTCACCGGAGAAATCTCGACCAGGGATACGTGGAAGCGTCACGAACGGTAAAATACCTAACACGGCTGCTGCATCGGACTTGTTACACGATCATCGGGGACCGGGGGATAAGAAAAGGCATCGACATCAAGGTTAAAGATATCTCACTCCGTTGATGCCTGCGGCTTTGACGCGCACGAGTGCCTCACCTGGAGCAAGCGAGGGCTTTGGAATAGTGCAGAGGGCAAGTTCGTCGAATGAACCCGTCCTTTCGAATCTGAGGGCCTGCATTGTGGAATGATGATTAGAGTATCTGTGCAAAGAAAGAGGGAAGTACTTGTTTAGATGCTCGATGAGAGCGCAGAATAACAAGGGGAGGAACGGGCTCACGCGGCCAGTTTGTTGACGAAGATGTGAGCCAAGGAATGTACTCTCATAGACAAGCCGATAACACGAAAGGGTAAATATTGAGACCGTCTGACGGCTTGTGGGAGCATCCGGGCTTCTTTCTTTTCTTTCCGAGTTGCCCAACCACCTACCTATAAAGCAATCTGGGCAGTTCCCTCCACCTTCTGATGGGTTACTATATGAAACAGGCAGAATGTATGTCGTAGACCAGTACCCTCGGCGTTGGCACCACTAATCTCCATGGGCTTCTCCGACTGGGTCCAAAGTTTTTGAGTTAGAACGTCCCTTGGCTGGATCTCTCTTACCCCTTTGATTGAAATCTGCAGCTGAAGCAGTATTGGGGTGACGTGCGGTCAGCGTCATGAACTTTCAAATTTCAAGACGAGTCTGACAGATAAAGCTGCAATGACTGTTGACCGTCAAATCGTGGGAACTGCTGAGCATTTACCTTCGCCGTTCACTACTACACTGGTGACTTTGGCCCCACACAATGGCCATTCAGCCCGTTGCCCGACCAACTTTGTTGCACGCAGTCTCTGGACAATGGCGACGGGAAAAGGTGGTACTTGCGGATTAATTCCGTTCTGAAAAAATTACCTCAACTATTGACTGTCCACGGGCCATGACACCAACTTGAATGACATTCTGACTCATTCAAAAGGTCATGGTGATCGTTAGTCTGCTATCACCTTTTTCGTTTCCTCGTATTTGACCATGCTTCTACATTGGTCGGGGCACGAAATGAAGGAATTGCAGGTCTGAGGTGAGAGATATTTGAATCATCCAACGTCAGTATGACGCTGATAAGTCAGGTGTCGCTACTCATCGGAATACATGCCATGAACGTGAGTCACTCGGAAGTCATTTCAGAAGCTTATGGTATTCGGTTTTCCGTCATGCTGGTATAGTGGTGGTATACCTTTTCTGATATAACTTGTACAAGTATTATTGACATGACTCGAACTACTACTGATGAAATAGAACCTACTATTTAAAAACTACAGGTGATCTGAAACGAGCCATAGAAAGTTTTGGAATGGGCTTAATATCATTGACACGTCTAACATCGAAGGAATGATGTCAAGACTGCATGATATCGCACTGCTTATTTATGAGCAGAACCAAAACCATGTCAAGGAAAGTAATTGGAGCCACGGCCAACCTAGTTGAGTGGCCAAACTAAAACATAAGGGTAAAAAGAAGTTACCGATTAGCTGTCTGAGCATCGGAAGTCCGCCAGATGGTGTCGGACGCATCGTAATTCGCGACCATCGATTGGACAGCACGATCGCCCGCATTACTGACGCTAATACTTACATTGGAGTATTAAAGTGGAGGAAGGACTCGGAACGACTTTTTTCCTTCGACTCTTAGATCTGCCTATGGGAGACTAGGGTATTGATGACGGAGGCTGCATTGGAGTGTCTCCGGGATATCACGAGATGCGTGTAATCCAGTAGTCACAACTCTGAAGCAAGCGGAACAGCCGGACAGCGGTGTTAAGTAAAATGGGTGTCTCTTTTTACTCTTGAAAAAATACATTTAATTGCTCTGCGTCGTCAATACACCGGTCGCGGGGAACCATGTAGCAGAGTGTTAATGGATGGGTATGAACGTAGGTCGGAAAATGACATAATAACACTAATTGGACACCAATCTAAATGCGTACATAATAACACCACCTTCCAGAGTACCCCAGTAACCGTCAGACAACGGCGTTCAACTTGGTATTTCCTCTTATTTCGCAAACTTGAAAGGATAATACGCAGGACAAAACTTAGATACGAACTAGCCCCGCAAAGTCACTAAGGTGCGACAGGCTACTCAAGTTGCTTTTATGGGGAAAGTCTTGGCTAATCGGAAGAAAACGCATGTACCAGAAACGAGGATCTGTGGACCTTGTGAGCCACGATTGCAAGGGAGTGTACATGATACAGCAGGCAGCAGACAAAGTCCTCTTGGCAGAAGTTCGGCCAAGCGTTTGGCTTGGATTACAGAGTTGACGGATACCGCTACCAAAGAGTAGGAAACATGGAGGTCCGATCGCTTACGCCTAGGTTGATTCGATGGGTTGTCTGGACGTCGATAGAAACTGCATAGAAGTCGCGCAGATGACGCTAAATTCCGAGTCGGAGCACATGAAAACCTAAAGACACGTGTTGATATTGGGCGCCAATTAATTTGAGTTCCTACTCGGTGACTTACCGTAGGCTTTTTAATCCAGGAATAAAATAAATCTGGGATTTGGGCTAAATGTGGTGGTGCGACAAAATATTCAGTCTTTGGACGAAAAATTATATTTCTCGGATTGAAAGCCTCACTTTTGTACGAGATTACTACAAAACTCACTGCCTGTTTTGGTGCCACAGTAACTGTGAACCCCGGTTTTGACGCACTGAACAATATTTTGGGAAAAGAATCTCGACAGAATCTCTGAGAGGGCACGAGCACCAAGTGCTTGCACAAGTCCCCTCAGTGGCAACGCTCAATTCTTGGACAGTCGAGCGATAGGCCCGACGAAAAGCCTGGAGTGTGTGCCACGATAGATATTAGATTGTAGGGGGTCCATCGAGAGGTAAGAACAGAATCGTTGTCCGGCGATCTCGCGATGAATGCGACCCGACTGAGTCAGGTTGCATCAGGTGTTCATGAGGCCTTGCTCCAGCTAACGAACCTTGACATCACACCAGAACTTCAGTTCAACAGCTCCCCCACACGAACAGATAAAATTTCAATTTTTTTCGTGAATTTTCAATGTGCCCATAGTATTAGAAACTTCCTTCCGGGGGTTGTGTCTCAGCTCATTGGGCGAACCAAAGTTGGCGTGGTGTGATCGGACTCGGAGAATCCAGGAAATCCAAGCTTTCCACTTGTAGTAAAATTAGTTCCCATGACATCAGCTTGCATAGCGCCAGCACGCAACTTCCTTCACTGGGTACGTTCTTATCGTCGCCAACCGGCGTTGCCCCGATTCAAGCGAGATAACAGGTACGATTCTCCAATCTTTGATCGACGCCGCACGCGAACAACGGATGGTAGGCGGAACTTTTTTTCTTCCCAGATCTAGAGATGCAACTCATCGTAAGCCACCTCTCCAACGAGTATGACAATAGTCGGTTACACGTCGGTCATACGCATTTAGTTTTTCTCGCATCGCAGAGGTGATTGGGGGGTTCAAGAAGTGCGAAACGCACCCATATGCTAGGTGAGGACTGTGGCCCGTGCCAATGACGGAACTAGCCGGCACTGGCATAACTGCCTACTCACCCCGAGGTTGTGGACAAGCTCACCTCTGACAAGGTATATAAAATGAGGATTCAAGCAGACGCAACACACACCACCCAAGTCTTTTCTGGAAGTTTACCCTTGCGCACCTTCATTGCTACCTATGTCTCCCGTCGCTCTTACAACTCCCGTCGCCCCTGTCAACGCCATTCACGAATTGAAAGCTTCTTTCTCAAACTCGACGAATCCGGGGACTCTCCAAGACGTTCTCTCTCGGGCAGTCCATCAACATCCTCATCACGAGCTCGGCTTCATTACCTCTTCTGCTCACGACTCTGCCATCAAAACCAAGACGTTCGGCGAGTTCTACCAATATGCCCTCTCCCTTGCAAAAGCTATTCGTGCGTGGGGCAAGCCCACTGGCTCCGTCATTGTCGTTTATCTAACCGAACACGAGGACAACATGGCCGCTATTTGGGCCTGCCTCCTCGTCGGATACGTCCCTTGTTTGCAGCCCGCCATGAGTGCTGAGCAGGCCCACAAGGAGGGACACGTCGCTCATATCAAGAATCTTTTTTCTTCGGCGACTTGGTTGACAAATGAGAGTGGCGCCTACCAGTTATTGTCAATATCCGATCTCGACATTCACTTGCTTTCCGAGCTGAAGGCTTCGGCTGAGACATCGGGCACGAACTTTGCGGTTCACCATGCAAAGCCCGACGATGAAGCCATGCTTTTCTTGACTTCTGGGTCGACTGGGTTTTCCAAGGCCGTCGTTCACACACACCGCACCATTATCGCTGCATGCCGCTCCAAAGGCCAAAGCTATGACCTTACATCACAATCGAAGATCATGAACTGTGAGTTTGGGGCATGCTTACGGTATGGGTGGTGTGCTCACGTGGAATAAGGGGTTGGATTCGACCACGTCGCTGGATCCCTTGAAATGCATTTCACACCACTTTTATATGGTGCTTCACAGTTGCACGTTCATGCATCCGCCATCCTCTCTGATCCCTTGAGATTCATTCGCCTAATCGAGCAAAAGGTTCGTATTTAGTGTTTCTCATTTCCAGCTGTGTTTTAACCTCAACAAAGGCAATCGAAATTGCGTTTGCACCCAACTTCATGCTCGCCAAACTCACTCGCGACCTCGAGAAACGCACCGACCTCTTCGGCACGTTCAACCTCGCCTCTCTCAGACGCATCAATAGCGGTGGTGAAGCAGTTGTCTCTGGCACTGCTCTCGCTTTTAGCAAGACTTTGAGGAACCTCGCGAAGACCGGCGATGCCTCGTTCGTCATCTCTCCTGGCTTCGGGATGACAGAGACTTGGTATGCCACCTGTTTGAATTATTATGGCTGAAATCTAAAGATCGTTTCAGCGCTGGATGCATATATGGCCCTATTGACGTGCTGATCACGCCACCCGCATCCGAATTCTTGGAGCTTGGCACACCAATTCCTGGGTGCGATATGCGAATTGTGAATCCCATGGATGGCGTGACGCCCCTCCTTGATGGTCAGAGCGGAGAACTTCAAGTACGAGGACCAATGGTCTTTGTTCGATACTATAACAACCCCGCGGCAACATCCTCCGGCTTCGTTGAGGGTGGCTGGTACCGTACTGGTGATATTGGCATCATTGAAGATGGAAAGATGAGACTCAGTGGGCGTATCAAGGACACTGTCATCGTCCACGGTGTCTCGTACGGTATCCCAGAACTCGAAACTCACCTTCAGACTGTCGAGGGTGTCACTCACTCTTTCCTTGCCGCTACACCGTACCGTGCGCCTTGCCAGGAGACCGAAGGGTTTGTTATTTTCTACTCGCCGACATTCGACCTTGATGACGAGGATGCCCCTGCCAAACTCTCTGCAACGCACCGTGCCCTCCGCGACGTCTCTGTCAAAATGATCACTCTTCCACCTCATCTAATTATTCCTATCCCCGCTGATCAAATGGAGAAGACTACCCTCGGAAAGCTTTCTAGGGCTCGCCTCTTCAACAAGTTCAAGCAGGGAGGACTTGCCAACCAAATTGCCCGCGCGGAGGAGTTGTTGAGCATTGCTCATGGAGCTAGCTTCATTACCCCCTCCACAGAGACGGAGAAAATGTTGGCTCGCATCTACGCTGACATATTCGACCTCAACGTGAGCAACATATCTGCTGGCGAGAACTTCTTCGAACTCGGTGGTACCTCCATTGATGTTATTCGACTCAAGCGCGAAGGAGAGTTTGCCTTTGAGCTTCCCGAGATACCTACTATCCAAATCCTCAGGCACCCCGTCCTCTCTAGATTAGCGAAACATATCGACTTCTTGATTTCTCGGGATGCAAGCACCGAAGAGTACGATCCTATCGTCCCCCTCAACCTTAGCGGGAACAGGACCCCGATCTTTATGGTTCACCCAGGTGTCGGGGAAGTCCTCATCTTCGTTAACCTCGCCAAGTATTTCCAGAACGAGCGGCCGTTCTACGCGTTCCGTGCGCGGGGCTTCGAACCTGGTCATTCATTCTTTACATCTATGGATGAGATGGTCTCCTGTTACACTGCAGCCGTCAAACGGACGCAGCCTCGCGGTCCCTATGCGATCGCTGGCTACTCGTATGGTGGTGTCGTCGCCTTCGAAATCGCCAAGCGCCTCGAGGCAATGGGCGATGAAGTCAAATTCACAGGTCTCATCAACATTCCACCGCACATCGCTGACCGTATGCACGAAATCGACTGGACGAGCGGCATGCTGAACCTCTCGTACTTCCTTGGTCTCGTGAGCAAGCAGGATGCTAACAACTTCGCACCGGCATGGAGGCTTCTCACTCGGAAGGAACAGCTCAACAATATCTGGAATATATCTCCTCCAGGGCGTTTGGTTGAACTCCAGTTGACCCGCGAGAAGCTTGATCACTGGGTCGACATTGCCGGGTCACTGATCGAGTGCGGTAAAACATACGAACCGAGTGGCTCAGTCTGTGAGTCTCACCTTTTATTTGTATTGTATCATCAATGTGCCCACGTATTTGATTTCAGCATCGTTCGATATATTCTACGCGAATCCGCTTCGTGGTAGCAAAGAGGACTGGCTGAACAAACAACTCAAACCTTGGGCAGGTTTTAGCCGTGAGGAGCCCACGTATGCCGACGTTCCTGGACAGCACTACACCCTCATGGACTTTGATCACGTCCCTTGCTTCCAAAAGATCTTTCGCAATCATATCGAAGCACGCGGACTCTAAAAATAATGTTAGTCTTCTATCCACAATTATACTTTACCTTGTACACAGTGTGCCGCGAGAACGCACCGCCCCCTGATGTTTATAATTAGACACGATTGGTATGGAATCTTCTCTTGTCTACATGTCGTTGACTTTGCCATCATCTTATGATAAGCGTCCGTGTCATGTCTTGAATGTTCGGCTAGTCCGTGCAATGTCACATTTCATGCAAAGGAATGATGATACGCGACATGTATGATCCGAGGTCCCACACATCGGAGTGACACCTCGGACATGTTATTCTCCTCCGAGTCGGCACCGGTGTGTGGGTTGAACCATGTGTCATTGGCAGATCTCCCATGATCGAGAATATGTCATCTTGGCAGATCGTGTACTACAACGACGACAAGTCTGTCGCGTCCCGGCGACGGCCGAGAAGCCGCACACCGGCCCAAGCTGCTCCGGCGACCGGTATCCGGCTTACTCTTGGTGGTTTCCGATCAATCGATCGATCATGAAGAGTAAGTATGAATGGAACGATCATGGAAAGTCATCAGCGCCCATATGCTATGATAACGTTGCTCCGGAAGTTTGAGCTTGAATAAGACACATTGCGAGCATCCCGAACGTGGGAGACATCCGACGGACTTGAAACTAACATGTCGCTGATCACAACATTGTCTATCATTTCAACAGTATGACCCGCAGTGCTCTGGCGCGTCGCTAGTCGTGCACGAGGTGCGATGCAGGCTGTCCGCTGATACATTTTCGATAGCAACTAAACAATAAAGGTGTAAAACATGTTTTTACACGACGAAATAATAAAGCCGGACTCTTTACGGGTCCACGAATACAAAAGGATTACAGTACCATACAATGTATCCCATAAGGCGGGCAAGCAAGAGTAATAAGTATGTGATTTGACAGCATTGTTTTCCTGAATGTCGCAGTACACACCACTGGTAGTCACCATTGGCGCATCCGTGCCGGTAGTTCCCGTGCTGCACGACGCGATCACGGTAAGGGGACATGGTAATGACGGTCGAGGTTGACCTGTGATCCAATGGTTTTTTTATATATCATTATGAGTGTTGAAATGGCCCGTCTGAAAGCAGATATGAATCTGCGTTTCGAGACATTCCCCAGATTTCAGTGGTGAATTCTTGAACGGTTTCAGTGTATTGTGTGTGATGCAGGTTCAAGATGATGCGGCACGTCTACGTGAGTGAGCAGTAGCAATGTCAATATCCAGAGAGCCGCTGGACAGGATGATGAAGGACATACGGCAACAGAAGTGACCGTCGGGATCCAACTGCCATACATATGTCAGGAATAGTCTCAAGCGATTAGACGCACAGTAGGACATACAAAATCATTAAAGTGGTTGCAGGGCTATTATGGAGTGTCCAAATGAGGACAATGACAAGAAAGGCTGGTGTGACATAGTTGAGATCACACCTCGTTCGAATTGTGAGTCGGCTCACTCACCAGCAAAGCAGAGAAACACCAGAAAACCATCGCGAATGGTGACACAAGCAATAGACGACCTTGCTCGAATGGCGTGTTCCCGTTTATGGAACACTAACCATAAGAGGATGGTTTGTGATATGAGTACACCGACGACGAACAACAAGATTGACTTCGGCGCGTCAACCATTACGCAACGAGAGTCGAACAACGATTCAGGAATGGTGAATATCATGGATGCAATGGATGCAACAACTTCTACGACAACGCCACCTGTTGCAACTGCGCTGCTCCATGTGCGCTGTCCATACAGGGCATAGACTGATTACACTGTCAGAAGCCGAAACACACGAAAGTCGAGAGGTACACACCCCGGAGAAGTAGCACGACGTCGAAGCAAAGCATGAGAATTGTGCTCACGAGCATCTCAACGAAACGATACACTCGACAATGATACAGGGATGTGCCATGGTCTGCAAGATACATTTGGGTTGCAACTACAGCGCTAATCTTGGATGGTCAGCTACATTCTGGTAAAGTCAAGGGACATACGTTTGAAGTGCTAGGGCAAGATATTTCCCACAGATATACAACCACCTGATGCGGCTATTGTATGGCATTCTACCATACAGGAGGGGTCATTTCATAGGATTGTGGATGGAACCGGGGTCGACGCACGGCCAAATAAATTTTACTTCATGGCCGAAGGTGAGGATACCCTCCCAGACCATGATCACCCAAGAGGCGGCTAGGAAGGCGTTGGGGCATACATGTGTGACAGATAGTGTGTTGCTTACCTCCGACATACCCACAAAGCTGCCATAACTCGAATTGTTGAGTATTTGGAGCGCCCATGCGGCGCTGTTGAGCTCGTTCTAGCAGAATGGTGAACATCATCGTCACCTCCTTTATCTGTCCTCCTGATTGTGAGGGCGCGTACCTTCCAAGTGGGTAGTGGAAAGATGATGGGAGTCGAATATCGCATGCTCATGCTTGACCCACGCCAATAAATAAGTAATAATGTACCTGCCTACCCTGACGACCTGTCGCTCAATCGGGTGGCCCGGCGCAATGCACCGGATTCATGCTGGCAAGTTCCGGCATTGTACTTACCAGCATGAGAACAAAAGAGGAACCCGCAAGGCCCCGTCCTGATAACTTGGCAGCTGCCAATCCGTGGGATAATGAAAAACCCCCTGACTCGCAGCCTCGAAATTTAAACTCGTCTTACTTACTCATATCCCTGGCGTACTGCTCTCTCAGGACTTACTTCTAAAGACCTCAAGATGATCTAGTATTTTTTTAGAGAAGACCAACAAACACGCGACTCTGCAACTCAAGAGCTCTCCTTCTAGACCCTTCGCGTGTTCAGAATCCCTCACCCCCTCTGTTGAGCTGTTAGCTTAACTTCCCTGACAGCGCTTCACCGTTAGATTGAATCCGGGCTTATCCGGATCCTTGACTGGCGAGGACAAGCACTGAAGGCGAAACAAAACACGAACCTCGAAGTAGTCACTCCATGGTAATCGGAGTCTGCCCTGAGCGTTCTATTGACGAGCAGTCTTGGTATGTCAAACGGCGTTTTGAACACTGAACAGGTCCTGAGTTAGTGACAATGCATTATGAATGAAGGGGACTGACTACCTTGTGGGGATAGTACGAGATTTGGCCGTTTTCATCCCGCAGTTCGGCCGACCGACAACCCTGAAGCCACTACAGTGCACTGGCAACGTCCAAAGGTACGATTGTAATTAATATCCGCCTACTGCTTATGGGACAGTCAAGTTTTGTGTGCAACATGTTGACCAACTTGCAGGAGGGAAATGGTCGAGCCTGCAGAAACGACGACAGCCTGGTTCAGCGACAAGTTCGGATTTTGAATCATGCGAACGCGTCAGTCAGGGTGAGGTCTCACCTCATGGGCCTCGCGCACCCGCTGTGCCCCCTTTTTTCTGTAGATGGGCTGTAATGAACGAAAGGACCACAGTCAACTCCCTCCCACAGCTTTCTCCTGAGAACAAATCCTGCCCTGGTTCGGTCCTGCAGGGTGTACTTCCTGTGATGTATGGTATGTCACCGGCTAAGTTGCCGGCGGCATGTTACAACATGATGTATGTAATAACTGACAAAAAGCGACTAGTCGTGGGGAGATGCTGCTTCAAGTTCTCGGCGTCACGATGCCGCTTCGCAGTACGCGAGGTTTCGTTGACAATCCAATGCATAATCTCGTGACTCACACATAACTTTTTCCACGGCTCGTGGGCGGGATTTTGGATTCGGAGCAACCCTTTGCAAATAGGAGCAAGCCTAAAATCGAGTGCCGAAGCGTCAAGGAGGGATGAACCAACCCGACGGTTACTATCACGAATCTAGCTAATCAACAGTACATTCATGCATCGCGACACTCCAGTTATTGTTGAGCCGATATATATGCTTGTGAGGCTATTGGTCACGACTCGGGACACTCCAGCCGACTCTCCATCAAGCAGAAATGAAGCATTACGCACCTATGCATGCACAGAATTCGCTGACCAAAGGGCATCTCGCTCGACCAAAGGCGATCCATCGTCTTATGCAATGGCAGCGCTGCTCGAGTATGACCAGCCTCATCTATCGTGTTGCTATAAAACCTTGTTGGTATGTGCATGCATCAGGGAATCGCCGGGTGCGGGTGACACCGCGTGTTTTGCCTCACGAGTGCTGCGGGTACGGGTACGAGTTGCAGAAGCTGAACCCGTCAGTATACCGTACCCGTACACCGCGGTGTGCGGTGTTTTGCGAGTCTTGCTAGTCGAACTGGAGTCAGATTCAAAGACGCCAGAATGTACTACGAGGTGACCAGTACATCATGATGGAAAAGTAGACCTAGTCAGCACTTACGCCGTGGAATGGAAACGACATACATACCAGGATCTAGTACACTTGGCACCAGCCTGAGACGGCCAAGTTACTACACCTCAGGCGAAACTTATTCGAGCTCCGACGCGCAATAACCCAACTTCGGGAGCCGACCTCGAAACCCACTAGCAACCCTCATATGGACCTCGTCCTGGTCTTGTTCGCAATCCGTCCGTTCCTTGTCCCAACATGCACGTCTGACTTGCCACTTACACGCGCGGCCCATGATTCTCCTGACATGCGTACGCGCAATCGTGCATCGCCCGCCATCACCCCCTTCCTATCAGTCTGGTTTGATGTCCATGTGCCTCGCCCGCCCTCATATTACCACTTCGTCTGCCATCGCCATTCCCACATTCTGGCATGAGGCACACGTGCTTCGTCCGTGGGGATCGCGACAGCGCAGTCACTCTGAGGTTTTTGTGACCGGTTGCCCTCCTGACATCGCCTAATGCATGCGCCCCGCCCTCATCCTCCCCACAGTCACGACCCTCTTGCAGTGACGACGACGTGACCACGATGTTGGCGTGACCAATCGCCCACCCAACACACCCTGATGTGCACGTACCCTGTCCACTTTCATCCTCCCCACAGTCCCCTTGCAGAAACGACAATATTGCAACCACGACAACGTCACGGGATCAGCAGTGAAATAATCATGACGTTGTCACGACTGCGCGCCCACCCGATATGCATGACGACGTGCCACCACCGCTACACCCCCTACCATCAACAAGCATAACGTGCACAATAATGCTGGCGCACTGCAACGTGCATGGCGACAAATGGTGCCCATGCCACTTACTACCACCACGACGTCGCCGCCGCCATCTCCACTGTCATGGGCACGTCGACGATGACGATGTCGTTATATACGACGGCATGACATGAGGCGCTAACGCCGATATCGTCTTCGATTGTGACGCGCCTGGAAAAGATCTGACTTAGTTGTCACGGAAGACATGGTACCAGCGAGTGGAGAGACGAGACGAGCAGTAAATACTTTATGATGGTACATTTTGTTGTCCATAATTCATTACTTCCTTGATCTGACAGTTGGACCCGAGCATACCGTCGGATCGACAGGTCAGTGTCTACCCGTGCCCGTAATGGGTGCGGGTACGGTGCAGGCTCTCCAACCCGCGGTGTCACCCGTGCGGAACCCTATGCAGCATCATTCGCAGCCTAGTCATCGTCCCAATCACAGAATGGAACCTAAACTGCATGGCCGCGGGATGAACGTGTGACAGGCAGAGATATGCAAACTGGGCGCGCTGCAGATCGTACCGCATGGTGTCTTCGACCTTCAACAGCCCGTAAATACGATACAGCTACATACCCATTTGTCAGTACGTTCCTGTCAACGCGTTGCTTACTAAGCAGTTTCACGCTGCGAGTTCCTGCTTCAACCAAGTGGCTCAGTACCGAAGGAAGGGATCACCCAGCAATTCGTGCTCGTGCCTGGCCATAATCGACAGCCAAAATGCAAAGCGACAGTTATCAAAATGTTCACTCCCCGGGATCAACTGAGCTCAATGTACGGTCGTCTTAAATCTTGGCGGGAAGTCACTATTCTTCCTTTTATATCGGCCGTTCCTTCAAATTAACGTGTCCTAGCTGAATGCAAGGTTCCGTTGATATGTCTATTGTCGACATTTCAAATTTTTAAATCCTTTTTGTGCGAGCGACAGGCTGAAACGCGTAGGCGCTGCATATGACGCGGTGCACCACAATGAAATTGATATTCGGCCCGTGCATGGGAAAGCTGGGTAGTAACCCCGAGGATATTTCCTTTCCCTGCACGTTGAGACACTGATGCATCGCCAGTACTAGGGATTCGAAACGGAAATCAGCTAACATTCCTCTCGAGGTCACCCAATACGGTCACACTACCTTGACTTCCTGCACGGGTTCGCCGTTTCAGTATCCTAGACACAGGGTACTCGCCCCATCAGTTGGGATTACGACATCCTCTACGGTTTCATGTCCAACTGGGACGTTTGATGCTGCCATGTGCTACCCTCAGATTTGAACGTCTGAATACCGTGATTCCCAGCCGCGGTGCCGCAGTGGGGATACACGGTGTCATAAATACGACAGTATAATGCAGCTTGGTCGAACAGGTAATCTGCCCCAGAACACCCACATATTAGATGGTGCTAATCCACTCCATCGCTTTCTTTCTCCAAGCGCTCGTTCTCATTTCCAATGTGCCCACTTGTAGGGCAGTGGGTGCACCTATGGTCACGCTAGACTATGGCACATTCCAGGGATTGAATTCTGCCGGGGACACCGAATCGTTCCTTGGAATTCCTTTTGCACAACCACCGTGAGTTCTCAGGACAATCGCACGTTTGCTCGTCTAATCCTATCACAGAGTGGGGCAACTTCGCTTCAACAATCCTGTTCCTCCGCAACCATTCTCTGGCGTTCGGAACGCAACCTGGTTTGGCAATTCTTGCCCTCAGCAACTCACTCCGGGGTCGTTTTTTAACAACTCTGCAATCAGAGGTGTACTCCCATACATCGAAGAACTGTTGCCTACTACGTTGGTAGCCAACGATACAGAGGACTGTAAATTGCATATCTCATGGACGGTAAATCGTTCGCTCATACACAAGACTCATAGGTTTGTATCTCAATGTCGTGAAACCCGCGAGCGTCCCTCCTGGAGCTGATCTTCCTGTTGTTGTCGTGAGTTGATCGTCCGGTTTCGGGTCAGCATGATCTCACCCCCGAGTATAGTGGATATACGGCGGTACCTCCCTAAACTCTTGATTGATTTGAAACTCATTCAGGGATTAGGTGGCTTTGAAACTGGGGATGCGTCAGGGTATAATGGTACCCAGGTTGTCTCGCGTTCAATGGGTTTGAAGACGCCCGTCATCTTTGTTTCCTTCAACTACCGATTGAATGGCACGTCGTCACACTATCAAATTAAACTCTAACGAGCCTCTGACGAGTCAACGGAATAGCATTCGGATTCCTTGGTGGCAAAGAAGTGCAAGCAGCAGGACTCGGGAATTTCGGGCTTTATGATCGTACGTACCCGTCTACTACTCACTATATGATGTATCGAACGGCCATTCAGAACGTTTGGCCCTCCAATGGGTCCAAAAATATATTTGCCTGTTTGGAGGAAACTCGCAGCAGGTAATTATGTGAGTGAAGCAAGCTAAATGCTTCGAGTCGAGCTGAACTTTTTTTTTTCTAGATGGGGTGAGAGCGCCGGTGGAATGTCTGCAATGCTACAGATGGTTGCCTTTGACGGACAGTCAGAAGGACTTTTCCGAGGAGTAGTCATGGTATAGTTTATCACCCGCGCAACTCATTCTGTGTTAACGAAACCCAGGATTCTGGTTTCGTAATCCCAAATCCTGACATCGCCTCTCCTCGGGCTCAAGGAAATTACGACTTTCTTTTGGCGCAAACAAACTGCACTACGGCTAGCGACACATTGGACTGTCTTCGTCAAGCGCCGTACGAATCGATATACAACGCTATTTTACAGACGCCTTCCATATTTTCTTATCCAGCGGGCAATGTTTCGTGGGGACCGTTGATTGACGGCATCTTCTTGAAGCAGTCGACTAGACAGTCGGTAAAACAAGGTAAATATATGCAGGTAAGGTTATGTAACCAGACTCCGAGATCGCGATGTCTGAACACTTGGTAGGTACCTGCTATCCTCGGGGACACGGATGATGAGGGAACGTGAGTTGCCTCATAGAGACGTTGCGAAATACATTAAAATATATTATTTCTTCAGGCTTTTCTCACTCACTAACCTGAATGTGACGTGAGCACGAACCTTCCAGCCCTCCGGGTATTCACTGCTAACACCACAACAGCACGAATGAGGAGTTCATAACGTACCTCCAGTCCAAGTAAGCTGTATAACTATGCCCTGGGCGGTATTAGTCACGAGACATCCAATCTGTTAGCTTCCTCGTCGGTGTTCCTGAGGGAGATATCCAGGAGGTTGTCGATGTCTACCCAGAGGATCCCACTTCGGTGAATACCAAGTATTGCTTTCACCATAGTGCGATAATAACTTTTTTCTGCCAGGGATCTCCATACGATGTCGGGAAAAATGATACTCTAACGTGCGTGACGTCGCGGCCCATCTACGACCCTTTCTCTATTGACTTTCACTAGACCCCAATATAAGCGAATTTCATCATTCCAGGGCGATTTCTACTTCCAGGCTCTACGGCGTTACACACTGCACCATCTATCTCGCACAAAAAATGTCTGGAGCTATCGTGAGTTCCAGTCCATCCATTGATAAGTACGAGACGCGTAATTATTTATATTAAAGTCTGGAAGAGAAACAAAGCTATTCCAACCCTAGGATCCTTCCACGGAACCGACCTCCAGGCATTTTTTGACATCACTGGGAAGTCTGATTGGGTTGGCACTGATGCCATCAGTGGGTAATTCATCTGTCCGTACATCCATCCAATTAACACCCGTGTTCACAGTCAACTTCGCGAACAACCTTGATCCCAACGTCACTCCTTCTGGTTATCCTTCTGGAGCGGTTCCGTCCCTGTTGGCGAACGTCTCCTGGCCTCAATACGACCGCGATAGTCCCCTGCTTTTGACCTTTGAGGATCCGAACGTGCTGACGTTAACGAACGACACGTTCAGAGCTAAACAGTTCAAGGTTATAAACAAGGTGCAGGAGTTGATGGGGTTATAGGGTAATTGGGGACGATGCCAGTCGTGCTTCCGCATGGACAATCATGAAGTTTGAATCGTGTGATATAGCATGAAAATTTCGAGTCTCACCAGGTGACAGGTGAACAATCCGACGCTCGAGGTATTGTCGCAGAAGTCGAGGCAGACGACTTCATAACACAGCAGATCTGCTGAGACTCCCGTTGTGATGGCATACATGTGCTTCATGCCGCACGGTGTCTATAAATAAACATCTTCAAGTCCTCGTGATGATGCCACGCCAGACGTTGTCAGCCGAATTCAACCACCTCGTCCGCAGTGTCGTCCTTTCGGGCCGTATTTTGAAACGCGTCTTGTGTCGGCCTACACAGTCCGGGTACGTTTACGCTAGAATCACGATGCCGTCGTGGTCACCGGTGAAACCTGATAGGATCAATGATTATTTTCCTGTAGGGCGGCACCGATAGCCTTCGGATCCATGCAACTATAATGTCAACATCTGCCCCTGAGGGGACAGGAAGCTTTGAAGAGCCAATGAACATAAGCACTGGCCATAGTGCCTGGACATCGACGTAACTTTACATACGGTACCCAGTGCTGATCATCAGAGGGAGACAAGGACCTCTACAGCTGGTGCATGACGTGGTCCCCGATCCTTATAGGCTGGTAGAGTACGAGCGCGCCACGAACTTGATTCAACGCCACAAAAGTCCGTTCCGCACGACGGAGACCGCAAGCAATCCCTACGACTCAGGTGCACTCCAATTTCATGAAGAACCAACGTTTAATGTCGTGGTCACGTAAGTAGCTTCCTTCTTGAATGTTCAACGTTGGCCTGCAATAGGCCTGGAATTTCTACATTCTAATGCTACCAGACTCGGACATTCACTATTGATCGCTGATCATCGGCACCGATGGGCGGAACACCACGCGTTTGAAGATGGAGATGGCATATGTATGGGTACAACGATACCTCACATTGTTTCATGCTCGCTCGGTTTCGTTTCCTTCAATTGTAGACTGAATAATCAAGTTCGCCCGATCGGATTCTGCATCTGGTCACTGACATGGATGCCCCATAGCATTTGAATTCCTCGGCGGCAAAGAGGTATACTACTATTGCCAGCGCTGTGAGGCCACTCTCCCGTTCCCACAAGTACACCCTCTGCTACCTCTGGCATCCCGACTTGCCTTGCGTACCATTCCTCGTGCATTTCTGCGCGTGTTGTATCCCGCCGATCGGTGTTTAGCTGGTAACCGACAGTCATTGGTGGTGCACTTGACGAATTTCAACAGTAATCCAATCCGCTGATGTTACTTACTTTACTCAATGACCTGCGCCGGAACCGTGATAAACCGACCTCGGGAGGAGGGAGAACGCTGTGTCAATCCAACACACATCAGACTTGCACGGTTGCGAGGGAGAACACCGTCAACTCAATGCACATCCAACTTTCCTAGAGTCTTGATCACAGGCGAACATTCCATCCTCACATATGTATAGGAACACGCGTGCGACGACGTTGTACATCCACCCTCCGTCAACCTTGCGATGGTATTCCTACAAATGGACATGCGTTACTTCCCCTCGTTCGCTTTCGCCCTTCAGTCCGACCATGCCCCTGGCCGTAGCTATTTGGAAACGGGAATGGAAGGAATAAGGAATCCGCCAGTCGGAGCACGCGAGGTGCCTGGCATTGAGGTGAAATGAACGATTCTCTTCTCAGGGCGAATTTCACCTCATCAAGGTCGTTCATATCTCCTCTCGTTGAACCGCTGGTAGAAGAACAAGAGCGAGATTAAAGAATGAGCTCGACTTGGATGCCCCGGAGAGCGGCTTCGTAATTAGAAGTTGCGGCAGCGCATGATGCCTTCCTCAAGAGGCCGTGCAGGGCATACATGCAAGTGCTACGACTCGGAGGCAACTTGGAAACCCGTTTCGTCTTGGTGCCGATGGCGATTGGTAAAGTCATTGAATCTGGCGGTGACTCCTGAGGGCTGGTGAGTCCATGACCCCTTGTGAAGGTGCGCGCGAACAAAGTGCCACTTTCTGACGCCGGCGGATGATACTACTAAGTACGGCTCTATCTGCGGGTCCTCACTGGCAATGGGTGCGGCATCTCCATGCAATTTCAAAGCAGCATCGATCATCAACAACCTATGGAGTCTTTCCAATACACGCATTTCGTACTCATTACACACATTACTTAGAAGCAAAAACATCGACGATCATTCGTCCCTCCCAAGTTCTTAAAGAACTCGACCGAGAATGAACGCACACGACGCCAAACCCATCAAGACGGCTGGAGAGGCGACCGGCAGCCAAACGACGTGGCAGACGTGCCCGTCTGGAAACCAGTAATGATCGACTTGATCGCGGAGTAAGTCGCGAGCGTCGCGCACGCCAGACATGCCAATGTGATGATCAAGTTCCACGTGTTGAAAATGAAGTGTTTCTTGTCTGTCGGAGAGTAGTCAGTCGACGTTGTTCAGGAATACGGGAACAGTACGTACAGCCTCGTACCCATCTGCTCATGCTCCGCCAGGTGTCAATTCTAGATGCGCGGGGATTATTGATGTCATAGGGACGATCTTCTGACATCGCGTCAACTTGTACGAGATAGCCGAGGATCATAAAGGGTGGGAAGGTATAGGAGAATTCTGCAGAGTATGCGTCAGCACGGTGTGGACGCCGCAAAGAGAAAAATAAACATACGGAAAATGCAAACGGCGGCCACGAGGGCGGAGATGTTGCTGAACTGGGGAATAGCAGAACCAATGATGAAGGCGAGCGTCCAGTAAACGACTACCGATACGGCAAAGAGGTACTTTCCAGCTTTAGCCGTCAACGGCGGAGCATGGAACATGTCCACCAAGACGTTCTGATATATCACTTTGATACCAATGTTCCCGTACAACGCAGCGGCAATAAGACCGGCGGTAAGAGAGATCACGTTGGTCGCCGTCTGTAAACTGTAAAGAGATATTCCCTGGTTGGCCGGCTGATTAAAATAATTTGCAGGTCAACAACTCGTTTGGACAAATAGCATTGTGCTCACGTTGATAACGAATTGGCCTTGGTAGGAGTAGACGAACAACCCAAAGAACATGTACACAACGGTGATGAACACTTGGGCGCAAGCCATGGCCTTCCAAAAGTCCATTGGGCGACGCATCTCAGCCATAAACTCGATGAAGATCATGCTAGGATGGGCTTCGATGAGTCCGATTCCAGACCCTGGAAAGATGGACTTACGCGCCACCGTAAGAGAATACGATCTGCATGATACCGTTAAGTTGGGGTTGGAAAGGTTGCTGGTTGATGGCGAGGGTTTGAACAGGGCCTGCTGTGATGTTGTACGCAGATTGGGCTGCCATGTAATTGGGAGCAGTGTGTGCAACAGCACCCATCGTCATGATTAATGTGATAATGTTGAGCCAGATGGATGCGTTTGCGATCGAACCAAACTTTTGTAATGTTCTAATCTGACCCAGAATCATACCTACGACCCAGGATTAGATCATATGTATCCAAACGTTAGGGACATGACTGACCAGCCAACGTCCAGACGACATTACAAACACTAAAGCAAAGCTGTTTTCGTAAGCAAGTGGTGAAGTGCGATTAGCGCGAGTGCATACTTTAAATTTCACGACTTGTGAAAGACCTTGTCCATTTCCGAGAATGATGATACCGACGTTAAAGATAAGTTGAAGACTCTGCAAAATGTTGCACACTGCAATATCCTTAGTTAGATATGATTCACCGAAAGCTGTGTCAGACGTACAAATCCGGAACCAACTCCCAAATATACGGTAACCGAGGTCCCCAAATGATCTAAGTGGGAAGCGGTCCGAATCCAGCTTGAGGAACAAGTGCCAGAGGAGAACGCCGCTGTAAGCCGCCATAATGCCGAAAGCAACGAAACAGGCAACACCGGGACCATATCCCACTTGTGTAAATGCAAATGGCGCAGAGTATGGACCGAGAATATCTAGCGTGGTGATGAGATGAAAGCGGAGTGATCAAATGATCCGATCATACCCGTGGTGATGAGATAGAAGACTACACCCCAGGAAGCAGTCCTCAATGAGCTGGAAGCAGCGCGGTACTCTTCTGGAGTGACAGTGAGGTTGCCGCCCTCGTCAGATACGGCCTTTTTCTCGTCAGAAAAGACTGAGTCTGCGTCGGTGAGTCTATTGAGACCGAACAACTCGCTCAGCCAGCCAGTCGGTGGACGATGTCCTTCCTTGCGTGCTTCAGCAGCTTCCCTGTCACGCTGCTCCCGGGCATAAAAGAGGTATGTCTCCAAGTTTGGGGCCAAACCATCGTCGAGAAGAAAATGCTCCGGGGCTACCACGTCACTATTCTCCTGGAGTTGCACACGAGGGTCGTGAGCTTCGACAGCCGCAGGAGGGAAAGACATGGCGAGTAGCTGGGGAGAGCGGGAGAAGGAGGGTGGGTGGAAAGCGGTAGTTATAACGGCGGAGCTGATTGCGAAATGTGCCTGGATGCAGCTGGACCTTGTGGTCCATATCCTAGGACGTCCATCTACATGTGCACGCCGTTCCTGTTATAGCAAGGGCACAGGAGCGGAGACTGGGCAATGCTCCCCGCACGCAAGCTTTCAGGAACGAGTGACAGTGGCGGCAAGGTGTTGATTAACCGCGTGTGGGAGAGGAGTAAGAAATCTCGGAAAGTAACCTTGAAGTTGTAGACAGGCAACGATGTGACGATGCATCGAGCAGCTCGTACCACTTGGTTAGGTTGAACTCGAAGGCAAGCCGAAATATGAAACATGTACGTACTTATAACTGGACCAGATATCAATTGAGGTCGGCATCAAAGTGAACGTCAGCGTTCTTACATATATTATTAATAGCGTTATCGCGTGCACTGGTGAGTGGGATGATAAGAGGATATGGACAAGTTGACACATTTCAAAGTCCAGTACTTACACCGCATGTAAATATTCTCGATTAAAGATAGCAACACTTGGCCAGACTCCCAGCGCGGCGTGAATAATTAGCCTAAGTGTCGCCATGGAACTGTTCCATTATTTTGGTCCCGGGCCATTGCTCACAAGTATGAATCATGATTGTGTGAGAACAACTGACCAAACCCGGCTTGGTTGGTGACCATCATGAGCGTGCCCACTCACCGGGTATTGTACATCCCAGAACTGTTGGATATTATCTTCAATTTCTTGGATAAAGAGTCTAACGTCACTAACGCCTGTGTCTGCAAAAGATGGTCCGACGTCGCACTCGATGTCGTCTGGAAAGAGGTCGACGACCTTCTCCACCTCTTTCGTCTTTTGAAACCGATAGTAACCAATCAACACGACACGTTCGAATACGTGCGCAATCTCCGTTTGACTTGACTTGCTCGCCACTCATTCCTGGCATTGATAGTGCTTTGAGACGCTCCCAGAAGCAAACGACTGGGCCAGGTTCGAAAAGTATGCCTCTCGCGTTCGGATCTTGAGGTTCAGACCAATAAAGTATGACCTCGAAATATATCCCTTGTTGGACGACGTCGCCAGGACCAGAACGTCCTTGGAGATATTGCCCAACATGCACACATTAGAATGGATATATACCAGCACTGCTCACATGGAGCGGTGCAAGCTGTTCCTCCACCGTTGTCTCAGGAACCTCTCCGTCACGGCACCTTCCCAGTTGGATCCAAGGCTCGATTTCTACACCGACCTATGCGCGCGTGCACCCCACCTTCACTCCCTCTCCCTTTTCGTCAATTTCCCCGGGACACCCATCGATGACGAGCTCCGCATTCTCCTGCAAAACCTACCAGAGCTTAAGAAGATCGTCTTACCCGAGTTTCACTATACCTCCACCGTTATAGAACAACTCTCCCGAGCGAAAAACATCACCGTTGTCGATTTCAACCAAGACCTCAAACTCGGTTACGGTAGCCCAGCCAATGTCGCGTTCTTTTGCCCCGTTCTCGAAGATGGCGCATTTCCTTCTTTACGCGAGCTCAACCTATCTGCCAGAATTGATGACCTCGACCTCTTCTTCCGCTCGAGTTTCGCGCCCACCCACATCACGTCGCTTTATGTCAACTCGTACACAGACCACACGCCCAACGAGGTCCACACGTTCCTCACCACGCTCTCCCAGCAATGTCAACTCTTATCAAAGCTCAATGTGCAGCTCTACCACAAGGTCCTTTCCACGGATCTCCCCACAGATCAACAGCTATCTTACGCTACCATCAAGCCCATCCTCGCCTTTCCAAACCTGTCCTCATTTGAACTCGTACACAAGTACCCGCTCAAGATCACCCTCGAGGAACTCGAAGACCTCGCCAGCAAACGGCCCCACCTCGAAAACATCATGCTCAACGCCGAACCCCTCTTCATCGACCAAGACGCGTCCACGCTCGATCTCCGCGCCCTCTTGCCCTTCGCACGCCACTGCCCACGTCTCCGCCTCCTCGGGCTCTACATCAACGCTACCGAAGCCGAGATACCCTCGTCATACACGCCACTCGAGCCGTTCAAAGCGCTGCGCACGCTCTCGATCGGGACTTCGCAAGTGCGCGATGCGAGCGCTGTCGCCATGTTTTTGAGCCGGATATGCCCCGCACGGTGTCGCCTCGACATGGGGATTACCTGGACTGAGTTTGGGTGCGAGGACAACCGGTTCTTGCCGCCAGAGCTGCGGTATCCGCTGCAGAAACGGTGTTCGGCGTGGTATGCCGTTGAGAAGTTGTTGCCGGCGCTGATACGGCTGAGACGCGAGGAAGAGGAACGGTCGCGCGCGTTGCAGGAGGAAGTCGAGGATTTGCGTGTGCGGAATCGGCTGTTAATGGACAAGGCGGATACCAAGACGAGGGATTCGTGCGTTATTTCGTGAGGGAGGCGTAGGATTTTTTTGAAATACTTTATTCTTGTACATCCTGCTTTGCGTTTTTGGATTACAGTGTGGGGGGCGTACTATGTACAGTCGTTTTACATGCACGTGCTATTCTTGAGCGCTTTCCTTTCCTTTTCGTTTCTTTCGTTGCCTATCCTCGTCGATTCAAGCGCGCCTCGGGATAGTTTGCTTGTAGAAATGCGACATGATGTCTTGGGTGTGCGTCATGGTCAAGTTGAACACGGGATGCGTGGCGTTCTAGCGTGGGTAAGCACGGATGTGACAAGATCGAGAATTACAAAACGTACTACGCGGTTCACAGCGCCGCCGAGGACATGCGACGCCCCTTCCTCCTCAGACCACGCCAGCGCGTCTGCAAACGCAGCGCGGCGCAGTTGCTGTTTCTCATCCGACGATCCTGTCCGCCATATTGAGCACGTGCAAGCAAAGAAACAGATAGAGGTGGAGATGGGGTCACCTGGTGTATCCTGCCACACCTGGGCGAGCTGGGCACGTCGTGCCGCAAGCGGACGAACGGTATGCTGCGCCGCCGAGAGCCCCGCGAGACAATACAGCGTGTGATACGCGTCTGCGCTCCTGTTTTTATTTTAATTTGTCACACTCTCGTTGTTCGCAACGCGGACCGATGAAGGGTACGCACTTGGGTGGCTTGTCACGCAGACCTGCAGCGGGGTGCTGCGCCGCACACAAGATATACCTCTGCAACGCCGCCTTGTCCCACACCGACTCTGTCCGTACGGGTCGATATGCAGCCACCACCTCTGAAAGAAAGACATACCGTCCACGTCGTCGTCCCACTCACCGTCCCCGTCCCCGGCAGAATCCTGCCCTCCGGCATCGTGCGCGTGATGATGACCTCCAGCGCCACCCCCGACGCCGAGCGACGCGAGCAGCGCAAAACACCCCCCAAGCCACCACGAATAACACCCGTCGACGAGCTTGTTCGTCCGTCCCCTGAACCCGCCCAACTCGATCTCGGAACCTTGCATCTGCACGAGCCATCGCAACAGTCTCTTGTACTCGATCGAGGGGCCTCCCCGCGTCGTCGTCGTCATCGCGGTGGTGGAGCGGGATTGTAGGTAGGGCTGTATCATGACCCACGACGCGAGCGCACAAAACGTGTACCCCCCGTGCGCCTCACCGAGTGACGGCCGTACATCCTCGAGGAGCGCTTGCCGCCCTTGTTCATCCGCCTCCGCATTCGCATCGGCGCTGTAATACGGCTGTGAGGCCGACGAGAACCCGCCTTCGTACGTCTGGCACGACGCGATGAATCCGGGCGTTCCTCGGAGGAGCTCGGGCGTGAGGAGATCCAACAGGTGCGCGACGACGAGGAGACAGTATGTACCTCTGCACGTAGTCAGTCAGTCAGACCCAATGGATTGCGCGTGAGACAATGGCGCCTCACCGAACGTCGATCTCGGCGTGGTGCGCGACGAGAAACGACCCGTCGGGTTGCTTCAGAGACATGAAAAAACCATACAGCTTGTCCCTGTCGTAGAACGAGGTTTACGTGCGAGCTCTCAACAGTGTGGAGCTTCCGAACGCACCTGTCGATCTGGTCCCACCCTCCGCCCGGCCCCGCTCGACCCACGATCGCGAGGCCACAGACAGACGCGTACGTCGTGAGGAGATGCGCAGCCTGTCCTGGGCCACCACCAAACCCGCCGCCAGGATGTTGCCACGCCAAGATCTTGTCGATCGCGCTGAGGACGACAAACAACGACGGTCAGCCTCGGCGCCGTCGGTCAAGCGCCATCACGCGCACCGTTGCTTGTTATCCGGATCCAACACGACGCCTAACGCGCTGAAACTCTGCAGCGTCCAATACAAAAGCCAAGCTTGACTGGCATCCTGGCTGATGTAGCGCGATGGAAAGCCTTGGACGAGGTTTCGGACGAGAAATTGAAGGTGCTGTTGGCGCTGGAGGGGCGGTGGGGATTCTGGATCGAGCGGGAGATGCTTGTACAAGATCGACTCAGTTTCGAGCTGGAGGTCGGACGTCTCTGTAGGGTGCTGATCGTCCGCTGATCGTCGCGGCGAGGTCATCGACATGGCGGACAAGGTTCAAGCTGAAGAACAATAAGGACCGCATCTAATACAGCGCTTTCCTACGCTACAAAACTCGCTCAACCAAACCCAACCCTTCACGTTCCAGTATAGCCCGGATGGGCTCGCAAATTTCCTTGGTGTACGGGGCGAGAACGCCAGGGGTATTGATCACGCCATCCAGGACGAGCTGCACGGCAATTCCGCATGGAAGTCCCACAGTAAGCGCCATTGCCGAGTGGCCAGACGGACTGCCGTACTGCTCCAACGTCGAGGTCAGGGTTTGCTTGGCGTTTACCGTCAGCATAATTTGCCGTGACGTTTCATCCAACCCCGACTTACCACCGTTCCGTCAGCCCACTCCACGACAAACTTGTGCTGCAGCATCACAAGGTCACGTTCGCCTTGCTCGTACTTCATCAATACTTCCAGTTGAGCACAAAGGGTATCCAGCAGATTCTTTCCTCTCGGAACGACTTTTGCGGCTGAGAACATCCCGATCCATCGGATGCCGGATATAATGCGGGCGCTCTCGCTTTCGTTGGGGAACTTGCACACAGACTTGATGCGGGATACTAAAGAGCTGGGTACGTGGTCAGAAAGGAATCACAAAATTGATACTACTTACCTCTCAGATGCATCGTTAGCACCAATGGCCATCTGAGTAACCTCTGCCCACGTCAGATCCGCGGTCAACCACTTCTTCTCGGAGGCGTCAAGGAAGCCCAAGTCAACCAAAGCCTTGATGAATTCGGGGAATCCCTGGTAGCGCAAAGTGCCACGAACGATGGTCTCCGCCTCCGGAATGTCGTAGAACTCGCGGAAGGGAACCGAGTTGCGGTTGGGATACGCAACGAAGGCGAATGCAGGGGAAATAAAGTATGGCTTGGCGTATTGCATGAGGTCGCTTCCAGAGATGTCGAGCTGCTTGCCTTCCGATAGGTAGGAAGCCGAGTTCAACAAAGCCAGCAGGACACCTCGAGATGACCAAGAAAACTTGTACCCCAAAGGATTGCCAGAACATTCAGGCGCGGGCAACCCGCCACAGTATGATAGGAACTGCTTGATCTATTGAGATCATGATCAGCACCCCTCGTCATCAAAGAATCTTGATCCCTACCTTTCCACCCTTTTCGTGCACTTCTGAAATGGTTTTGATGGCGTAAAGATGGTCGATACCGGGATCAAGACCAATCTCATTCATGACAACGATCCCAGCTGCCTTGGCTGCCTCGTCGAGTTCCTTCATAGCCGGAGAGACGTAGCTCGTCGTGACTACGTGCGTCTTTCCCTTGATGGCGGCCCTGATGACTGCAGCATGGTGGGTATAAGGGATCAAGGAAATAACGAGATCGTGGGCGGCCACCTGTACCTCGAGGTCAGCGGCAGAGTTGACATCGAGGGAGATGGCTGTGGTGTTCGGAAGTCCCTCAGCCAGGGCCTTGGCACTACTGAGCGTCCGGCATGCTACAAGTTAAGGTTAGCTCTTGATCGCACAATCGAAGGCAGATGCTGACCAATCACCAGCTCGTTGGTTGGGTTACGGACGACATACTCGGCACACGGTCGTGCTACGAAACCCGATCCAAGAAGAAGGATTTTGCGCGTCTTGCGACCCTCTTCTTCGGCTCTAGCGGCTAGAGCACTCCTGCCGAAAACGGGTCGAATGTCTTTTCCTTCCTCGAGAATCGCGCGCGCGAACTCGGGGAGAACAAAGGCAGACCTATGAATGTCTTCACTGTAATAGAGCGTATCCTTGACCTTTCGAACGGGTTCTCGAAGTACCCTTTCTTCACTTTTTGAGCAAATGATGAATCCGATTTGTCCAGAAGGGTATGTTGGAATAGTGGTAAATGCGTATTCTGAAATGGGAAAGATTTCGCGGGTCATGCTGCGCAGCTGAGAAATGAGAGGCAGGTGAAGCCATTGGCATTCGGCTTGGGTGGAGATGTGACCGCCTGGGGCCAACGCGTCGTGGAGCAGCTTAAAGTATGGCTTTTGGAAGAGGGATTCTGCGGGACCAACGGGGTCAGAGGAGTCGGTGATGATGACATCGTACGTCGATTCGTTCTCCGCGAGAAATTTGAAACCGTCCCCGATAAAAACATTGACGCGTGGTGATTCCAACAGGGAGGACATGCGCGGAAGGAACATTTTGGAAACTCGAATGACAGCCTGTGTGTTTGAGATTAAGATGGAGCGATGGAAAGAAGGAGCGGGACGAACCTCATCAATGTCGCATAGGACAACTTGCTCGACTGTGTCGTGCTTCAAGACTTCGCGAACGACGCCACCGTCGCCGCCCCCGATGACGAGTACTTTTTTGGGGTTGGGGTGGCTCGCGAGCGGGAGATGTGCGATCATTTCTTGGTATCTATCGCGTTGCAGATGAGTCGGTGTTGGTTGCTTCGGATGGTGGGGTTACATACGAGAACTCATCGCGCTCGGTGCACTGTATGACGCCATCGAGCACTAGGACGTTCCCGTACGTCTCAGACTCGAATACGAGGACATCCTGGAAGAGCGATTTTTCGACGTGGAGAATTTTGTTGACTTTAAGTGTCATGGCTTGGCCGGGCCATTGGGAAGAGACCTCCCGGAACCAACCATCTGCAAAATTTTATTTTTCGTCAGTGTGAGTGAAGATCTCGTCGTACCTTGGATAGCGGGATGAGCAAGAGGAGGCATGTTATAGTACGGACAAGTCCTGAGACAGTGACACTACTGATCATCTTATCGGATCAAAAGCAAACTACCAAAAACGTATGTAACTTTGAACTACCAGCGTCAACCACCAGCTTATTGCTTGAAAGGCTTCGGGTCTGGCATGGTCTCGACAGGTATATGTCCCTGGTTGTCATCGTACGCAGTCATTTGATGATGTATCTGGCAGTCCGAAGGCTTCATTCACGGGCGGATGCACATGCTAACAAGTTTAAGCGAGGTATAGGGACAAACATTTACATCGACAAGGCAATCGAACCTGATCGCAGAGCGCTGAAACTTCGCCAACCCAGTCACTCCAAACGAACTGTCCCCTTGACTTGGCTCGCATCTCACATAATTGATTGCTACGACCAATTCGGGAGTATGAGGGACCTGCAGGAAGCCATTGTCCTCGACCGAGAGGCCACCCTAATCGGTCATCGTCGTCGAACAACCTTGCAATCGATCTTTTCACTCGATACAAGCAGCTCGGGATCATGGAGGACCTCAACGTGGCCATTGTCCTTCACCGAGAAGCCCTTGACCTTCAGCCGCAAGGTCACCCTGATCAGTCGTCATCTCTAAACAACCTTGCAGTAGGTCTTTTGACCCGGTACCACCAGCTCAAGGTTATGGAAGACCTCAACGAGGCCACTGTCCTCCACCGGCGAGAAGCTCCCGAGCTTCTACCGCAAGGTCACCCTGACCGGTCAATGTCACTGAACAATCTGGCAATTTGTCTTTCCATTCGGTACGATGAGCTCGAGGTCATGGAAGACCTCAACGAAGCCATTATCCTCGACCGAGAAGCCTCTTGTCTTCGGCCGCATGGTCACATTTCTCGGTCAACATCGTTGAACAATCTTGCAGTGCGTCTCTACACTCGGTATAAGCAGCTTGGGGTCGTAGAGGACCTCAGCGAAGCCATCGTACTTGCTAGAGAAGCCCTTGGTCTTCGACCCCAAGGACACCCTGATCGGTCACGAGCCTTGCACAACCTTGCACACGGCCTGAATGACCAGCTCACAAGGTTTAAACAATCAGAGGACCAGGAAGAGTTGTTCATACTCTATGTTCAACTTGTAGATCACTCCCAGGTTGTCTCTTCAAGCGATATTTCAGCTGCTAAGACATGGATCCGTGTTGCCGAAGATTTCCGGCATAGGACGATACTTCTCGCGTATGAAACCTCCCTTCGCTTACTCACTCAATATCTTGCAATTCGTCATCGCCTCGCCATCTCCCCATCCTGAAGGAACTTTCATCATCGCTTGCTGTGGATGCATTCTCAGCTTGTCTCCGAAACAGTTCCACCACCAAAGTGATTGAGCTTCTAGAGCAGGTTGGGGTCTTTTTTGGAGCCAACTCACTCGCCTCCGTTCTCCTCTGCATGATGTAATTGCATCTGGCATGCCAGGGAAGCTGTTGGCGGGTGACTTTCACGCGTCTGGCCACTCTCATTCGCAACTCCATCGACTCACCTGGTACAGATCAGCACGAGCAACTGTACCATCTCAACCTCGAGATGCAGAGTGTCATTACCAATATTCGCCAACTGCCTGGTTCCTCACGTTCTCTTCTCCCCTCAGTCTTCTCCGATCTCCAACGTGCTGCCAGCGGGGGACCTGTAATCGTTATCAATGCAAGGCAATATAGCTGTGGCATGCTCATTATTTTGATCGATCGTGACCCCTCCAAATTCCATTCAAAATCTCACAGGAATCTGTTCATGCCCTGGCAAACGAGCTTCATATTCTGACCACGCGTGCGATGAGAGTCGACATGACACGGGCACTCAGGCCGGGGGGCCGGGGCGGGCGGCCCGGATCAGCATTTTTAAAGTGCTCGAAAAGCTCTCTTTGAGCACTTAGCCGCAGCCGGGATTATGAACATGACAAATTTCCTTTTATTGCTGGCATTTGAGAACTGTGATTGGATGGTGGGCAACGGCATGAAGTGGTTTTCCAGTTGTGTTGGTATCCGGTCCTTTCCGGGTTCGATCTTCCCACCGAAGTTTCCCGGTTGGCCTTGATATACGGTTTTGCGATGCTGACAGTCATACTTCCTCGTACACCTCGACGCTGTCGCGAGCGACTTCGCGGAATGACCATCAGCAAGATTTGGAAAACATGTTATTCCTGGACGGGGCATATTACGTAGAGGATATTTCTATACAGCATACCAGCGTTTGTCCTCAACCAGTGACCACCCTTGCTGCTTGAAGCTTCGACTTTGGCATGGTCTCAACAGGTACGTGTCCCTGCTTGTCATTTTATGCAGCAAACTGATGATGTATCTGGCAGTTCAGCCGCTTCATTCACGGGCGGATGCACTCGCTAACAAGTTTAAGTGGGGCATGGGAACAAACATCTACATCGACAAGGCGATTGATCTTGATCGCAAAGCGCTGAAACTTCGCCAACCAGGTCACCCAAAACGAGCTGTATCCTTGACTTGGCTCGCATCTCACCTCATTGATCGCTACGACCAATTTGGGAGTATGAGGGACCTGCAGGAAGCCATTGTCTTTGACCGAGAGGCCCTTGATCTTCGACCGCGAGGCCACCCTGATCGGTCATCGTCGTTGAACAACCTTGCAATTGATCTTTCTACTCGATACAAGCAGCTTGGGTTCATGAAGGACCTCAAGGAAGCCATTGCCCTTGGCCAAGAAGCCCTTGAGCTTCAACCGCGAGGCCACCCTGATCGGTCAATGTCATTGAACAACCTCGCACTTTGTCTTTCCACTCGGTACAGCCAGCTGGGGGCCATGGAAGACCTCAGTGAAGCTATCGTCCTGAACCGTGAAGCCCTTGGGTTTCAACCGCAAGGCCACCCTGATCGACCATCGTCGTTAAACAACTTTGCGGTTCATCTTTCCACCCGATACAACCAGCTCAGGGTCATAGAGGACCTCGACGAAGCCATTCTCCTCGATAGAGAAGCCCTCAAACTCCGAGCGCATGGTCACCCTGATCGGTCAATGTCGCTGAACAACCTTGCAGTGGATCTTTGGACTCGGTACAACCAGCTCGGGGCCACGGAAGACCTCAACGAGGCTATTGTCCTTCACAGAGAAGCCCTCGAGCTTCGACCACACGGTCACCCTGACCGTTCGATGTCGTTGAACAACCTTGCAGTTTGTCTTTCCGCTCGGTACGACGAGCTTGAGGTCATGGAAGACCTCAACGAAGCCATCGTCCTCGATCGAGCAGCCTCTTGTCTTCAACCTCAAGGTCACACTTCTCGGTCAATGTCGTTGAACAATCTTGCTGTTCACCTCTACACTCGGTATAAGCAGCTCGGGGTCATAGGGGACCTCAGCGAAGCCATCACACTTTCCAGAGAAGCCCTAGATCTTCGACCCAAAGGACACCCTGATCGATCACGAACCCTGCACAACCTTGCATATGGTCTGAGTGATCGATTCACAAGGTTTAAACAATTAGAGGACAAGGAAGAGTTGTTCATACTCTATGTTCAACTTGTAGATCACTCCCAGGTTGTCTCTTCAAGCGATATTTCAGCTGCCAAGACATGGATCCGTGTTGCCGAAGATTTCCAGCATAAAACGATACTTCTCGCATATGAAACCTCCCTTCGCTTACTCACTCAATATCTTGCAATTCTACCGTCATTGCCTCGCCATCTCCCCATCCTGAAGGAACTTTCATCATCACTTGCTGTGGATGCATTCTCAGCTTGTCTCCGAAACGGTTCCACCACCAAAGCGATCGAACTTCTAGAACAAGGTCGGGGTCTTTTTTGGAGCCAACTCACTCGCCTCCGTTCTCCTCTGCATGATATAATTGCATCTGGCGTGCCGGGGAAGCTATTGGCGGGTGAATTTACGCGTCTGGCCTCTCTCATTCGCAACTCCATCGACTCACCTGGTACAGATCAGCACGAGCAACTGTACCATCTCAACCTCGAGATGCAGAGTGCCATTACCAATATTCGCCAACTGCCTGGTTCCTCACGTTTTCTTCTCCCCTCAGTCTTCTCCGATCTCCAACGTGCTGCCAGCGAGGGACCTGTAATCGTTATCAACGCAAGCAAATATAGCTGTGACGTGCTCATTATTTTGGTCGACCGTGACCCCTTTCATATTCCATTAAAGACCTCACAGGAATCTGTTCGCTCCCTGGCGACCGAGCTTCATAATCTGACCGTGCGTGCAATGAGGGTCGACATGACACGGGCACTCGCTGCTTTCTTACGTAAACTCTGGGATCAGATCGTTGCACCCGTCGTTGAGTTCCTCCATACAACTTGTCCACCTCAGTCGCGCATTTGGTGGTGCCCCACTGCCGAATTTTCTGTGCTACCCTTGCATGCGGCAGGTCCATACCGGAAGGGTCAACGAAACCTCCCTGATCTTTACATCTCGTCCTATACCCCGACACTGACTGCCCTCATTCGTGCAAGACAGCGCGATTATTCGTCAAACCCTTCAACGCAAGAGAGACGCATTGTTGCCATCGGTCAAGCCAACGCAGCTGGCCAAAGAGAACTACTTTCCGTCGGAGCCGAAGTTGCAAATATCGGTCGGCACGTCCGCCGAGCTACAACGTTTACGCGCATAGACGGAGAGGCGTCACGTATAGCTAGAGTCGTCGAAGCGCTCGAAAATAACGAATGGGTCCACTTTGCATGTCACGGTCTCCCGAATCAACAACAACCGTTCGAGTCGGCGTTTGCTTTGCACGACGGGCGGTTTACGATCCAACGGATCATCGGGTGCGATTTGAAGAATGCCGAATTTGCGTACCTTTCTGCGTGCCATACGACGGTCGGAGACGAAGAGAGTCCGGACGAAGTGATCCATCTCGCGTCGGCGATGCAATTCATTGGGTTCCGTTCGGTAATTGGCACGATGTGGGCGGTCGATGATGGTGAAACGAACAAGATCACGTCGATATTTTATAAACGTATGGTGGACGAGTCTGGTCGTCTGGATCACACTCGCGCAGCTTACGCATTGAACAAGACGATGCGGACGGTTGATGTACCGTTGGATCAACGGATTCTGTACATTCATCTCGGTGTCTAGTTCTATCATATCCATCGATTGCACTCTTGCTATGCGAAGTTTGCTCTTGTGATTACTGGTTACACAGTCATCCGAGAGTTGTACTCTAATACGTACTGAACGAGTCGTTATTGTCTATCTCCTCGATCGCCCCGACGCAGAATGGGACTGAATGGTAATGTCGTTGGCTCTGTGAATGTACTACCACTACGCTCTGGCGGTATACTCCTCAATGACTGATCGTGGCTTACAGTAAATCCCAAGCGGCGTGTAGCTGGTTTCAGGGAATCTAGATGGTTTGGTCAACAAGCAGCAGGCTTGGGAATGAAGAAGATGACACACCCAAAGGCACTCGGTCCCCCAAGCTCGAGACCTCTCTGGGTGTTCGTCCATTGAGGCGCAGCCGTTATCCCGAGGACCAACACCCTCAATCCATATTTATACTGCGGTGTGCCCAGCGCCGTTCCGCTCTGTGCGTCGAGCACGGCGATCAGATCGGGCACGGTGGCTATCATCTGTCAAGTACAACATCAGAGCGCGGTTTTTGCGGTGTGCGAGCAGCGATATGTACCGTCGTTCGACCATCCGGGGCTGTATGCTGGCAAACAGGTTTTCATTCTTGAATGGTATAGTCAATGTTCCTTCGAACTTTACTGCCTCGGATTCGTCTGACGTCTCTCGCGCTCCTTCGTCTGCAAACAAGGCCGCGATGACGACTTCGCCTGTCGTATGTCCTTTATACAACCTTGGGGATCATGCACTAGACGAGCATTTTTGGAAGATAGCACGCCGCACCTTCGACGCACATCGACGATCTTGCCACTAAAAAGCACTTTGGCTGCCTTGGCCCCGCCGACGGCGTCGACGATAACGTGGCCGATCTTGTCCATGTCGGACTGCTTTCGCGCAAGTGCGATGGCTCTTCCGACGCGCCAGCTCAATGACACCGTGTTCACGATTATAGAAACATCTAGTTCTTTGACGCGTAGCGGCCGACTGGCCAGCCCGACGCGTGTCCTAACATCTCCTGAGATGGAGACGAGTGGGGACGTTGTAAGACGACTCACCCCATCTCGATACACGCCGCTCGGAACGCCGCATCAACATCAGCGTCTCTCTTTGCCTTGGTCATGATCTGTGTGGCGTCATCAATGGTCATGGTCATAGACCTACAGGGAAAGGACAAACCATGACGTTACCATCCCCGCTCGATATCGCACACGGAAGAAGGCCAAGCGCACGACCCGTTTCATCGTACACGTTGGCAGTCGTTTGATGCCACTACAGAAAGCTCGAGATTAGTTTCCGTTTCGGTACACAGCTGCAACGATCGCTTACGGTCGGATATGCGCGACCCTGAAGAACGCAACCATTACCAATGTTCACAGAGAGGGGATCATCGTTACTTACCATGAAATCGCCATCGACGATCGGAATGTCATAATTCTTTGTAGCACCAAGAATCATCTGGATGAGATGTCAGTGCCTCAACTCGGGAAACTGGAGTGATGACTTACATTGATCATCCCGTTTCCTCCTCCGATTTCCATCGCACAAAGAACATCAGGCTTTGTTATCTAAGAACCTGAATAAGATCCAACAACTATTGGTACCGTGCTTTGATACATACCCCCATAATTGCCCAGAGCTCAGTGCTCGCATCATTGTACCAGCAAATAATATGTATCCGCGCCATGGGGTCCCTCGAAGTATAGGGACACATACTCATTTCCGAGTAACCTCTCTGAAGATACCTCCGGGCTACCCAATGTGCCACCCCAGCCTATGAATGCATCGGGAGCGAGAGACACCGAATCAACAACGCGGATGATCGCTCCTTTCCGCACCATCTCTCTCAGTTCTAGGAAGACGTGCAACGGGGAGCCACCTCCACCACAGCCAAGAACATAGCATCCGTCTGATATCCACTCGAGATCGATTTCTGATAAAAACCACTGATTATCTTGCACTTTGGGCTTGTACCTAAGGATACTGCCGGCCGAGTCCAATGAACAAGCTTCCCTAGATACAACATCCAACATTGCCTGGGAATGTGGTATTGTATTCTCGTTAGATGTGTTGAGGCTGAAATCCGAGCCGTCTATCTTGTCGGAGAACGCATTTCCACTCCAGTCACCAGCAGCCTTGACGTAGAAGCGACATCTTCCAGTGGTGTATGCAATGGGTATTACCTCGCTCTCTACTATGGATACACGATCGGGGTCGGCCCCAAAGGCCACTGCGCGAGCGATTGCTTTGGCTTCGATTGCATTCCTCACTTCGACTACGGGTGTAGACGAAACGTCTTCAAAGGAATCTATCGTACCGGATATCTGGTTGTTGTTGAGCTATGTTCAAAACGACGGCGAAGACGTCGGCCTCACCTGAGCAATAGCAGCACCAACTGCATTCGCCACATCGTAATGCGGAAATCTGTGTACTTTACTGACCCCAGCAAGTCGGTCAGGAGCCAGAATAGATCCTCCACCGACAAGATACACAGGGACGTCCGCCGTCGACGTCTTCATTGCGTCCAGCGCATACTGCAACGTGGATTTGATTGCCTTTTGCGCGCCATCAATTAGGGACTTGTTAATACTAGCTACGCGGGAGACATCCCCAATGGACGCCTGTCCAGCGGCCACAGCGATGTCAGTAGCGGTGAGCACTGCACCGTTGAAAATGCGAGCTTCAGAAGTGATTCTGTGGCCCACTGAATCAGGGCCGATTGTTACCCGTTTGCAATGAGAATCATGGCGGACGAAAGAACCACCTCCGAGCCCAATGCTAGGACAGAAATCTTCAGTGAACAAATTCTGAATGAGAACAACATCTCCGATTACCGGGTCACATGAGGCATGGAAAAATTCAATAAAACCCCGCAGAGTTCATGACGTGCAGCAGCTTGCTGAGGGAAACTGCTGGGCCTTGAAAGCGTCAGGATCATGAAAGTGGTACTCGGTCAGAGGGAACACGAACAGAAGCATTCCGATATCGGTCTAAGAATGCATGGATTATCGAGTGTGATGAAAATAAGGGGCAAAAGGACAAACCGTTGTGCCCCCTATATCGATAACCAAGGCGGACCCTTTGGAGATATCGGACTGCAAAGACGCGAGAAACGCTGCTCCCCTCATCGAGTTTGTGGAACCAGAAGAGCTAGAGATCGAAATTTGATCCGAGATTGAGACTATGGATGGACTTATGAGACTTACAAAGTACGAATAGGTAATTTGGCGGCCTGGGCGCAGTCGAGTAAGGTGCCATCATTGCTCGTGATGAATACGGGGCATGATAGATATAAGGCACGTGCAGCTTTTTTGAAACCTGTGACTGTCATTTTGGAATACCTGAGAAGCGAGGCGTTAAGAATGGTAGCGTTCTCGCGTTCCAAGAGGCCAATGTGAGCCACGTCTTTGGAGCATACAATGTTGATGTGTGGTAGTTTTGCTTGCAGAATGGAAGCGACGTGTTCTTCCTGTTTGATGTCAAGGTCGATAGGTGCAAAGACCGATATAATCGCAACCGCCTGGATGTTCTTTTGAGAAGTATTCGTATTTAGTTCAGGGCTAGAATCGGCGAGTTGATGGACAGGAAAAACACACCTCCTTTTCAATCCTGTCGCAGGCGGACTGAATCTGTGTGGCGTTGACAGCCGAAATTACGCTGCCATCGATCTGCAGTCCGCCAGAAACGAGGAAATAAGGGCCTTCTAAGACTGAGGAAAGGTCGATGGTGATCGTCGGAAGAGACAAGGACGACATACGATTTTTGAGATCGAGTGGAAAGCTGACAAATGGGGGTGTCCCGTGCGTGAATGGGCCACAGAGGCGGATGACGGCCACCCGATCGAGGCGTGCGTGATTTCTTTCGATGAGTGCATTGACAAAATGCTAGATGGCGGTGAGATGGCGTAGGAGAGTGTATCCATGTGCGACATACGGTTGTACCGATGGAGACTGCCTGTATGTCGGGTGCATTATGGACCTGATCAAGGACAGACTGGATGGCGTGTTGGATGCCCCAGGTGACGTCTGGTGTGGTTGGGTGTTTTGCAGACGCGATAACGCGCTTTTGTTCAATGTCGAGTAGAACGGCGTCGCTAGTGGCGACGATGAGCGCAGCCAAAGCTGTCTATATGCGACGTACGTGTTTGTCCCGCCGACCTCGACACCTACACGGAGAACCATTGCAATTACCAAATCTGGAAGCAAAGAATGCATTACAAGAAAGGAAATTTTTGCAAAAAAAAATAATGCATGATGCATCGTGTGGTGTCCCTCCGCTGCTGCTCCGTACCGCGTCATTCGTGCTAAACAACGCGAACCATCGAACGCTGCCACTCGGCCCTTTGTTGCAATCAGTCAAAGCCAACGCAGGCAACCAGGGGAATGTCAGTTTGTGGCGACGAGGGAGAAGCATTTTCGCATATTCAAGAACAATCGTTCGAGTCTGCATTTTCCCTACGCGAGGGACCCTTTTCGATCGAACGCCTGTTAGCTTGCGATTTGAAGAATGTTCAATTCGCGTACCTGTCTACGTGTCATTCGACGGCCGGGGATGAAGAGGGTCAGACGAAATAATCCATCTCGCGTCGGCGATGCGATTCATTGGGTTCTGTTCAGTGATTGGCACGATGTGGGCAATGAATGATGGTGAGACGAGCAAGATCACGACAACGCTCTATAAACATATGGTGGACGAGTCTGGTCGTCTGAATCAGCCTACGCATGAGGACTGGATGTATCAAAGGACTATATATATTCATCTCGATGCCTAGTTCTACTACACCTTTGTTTGCTTCTTCCTGTGCTCTTGGACGAATCGGACAATGAGTTAGTCCTTCCAATCGTATCTTATAAGAGGCTGCACAACACATCTGAAAGTCTGAAAGAAATAAGTTGTGTGTTCACTGGTTCAGTCCGTACAAGATACCCTCCGAAAACAACTCATACATAGTACTCAACCATCAATAATAGACGTAAGAGAGTTGGCGACGGCATCTGGACATGGTTTACATGACCATTACCTCTCTTAATCGTGGCTCTTCAATGCGAGGCACAAAGTCAACTTCAAAGGGCGCCAGATGGGCCACGATATTGTCGTTGTCTGGGGTAGTATCGATTGGCGCTTCAGGTCGTTCCGCTATGTTGAACGACCACAGCAGGACCGCAAGAGCGATGAAAAGCGAACGGTTTGCTAAATGCATTCCTGGGCATATTCTTTGCCAACAACATTATTCTCAACAAGTTTGATAGAGAAGGATTAAAGCGTGAAGATATACACATACCTTCGCCCAAAGCCAAACGCGAAACATTCCACGTCGTTGCGTAGTTGACCGTCTTGGTCCAGCCAACGTTGAGGGTCAAATTTTTCGGGATCGGGAAATGCGACAGGGTCTCGGCTGATCGCCCTAGTATGGCTACGGTTACTCGACACAAGACTTATGGGGAGCGGGCCATACCAATGGTTTCCCGTTACCGTAGTGCCAGCGGGGATATAATACCCTCGCTAGGGTCAATGTAACGCTCGTTAAGGGACTCTTCGTAGAAATGGTACTATCTTACCCAGATAATATCCCTTGTTGAACGGTGGGCAATGCCTATGTAAATTAGCATTCATAAAATTCATCAATGATTCACTATATTTACCAAGGGGTGTAACAGGCCTCCAGCGCAGCGACTCCGAGATGAACGCGCGGAGTTGAGGGAGACTTTCCCAGTCATTCGAGCTCGGTACTGAGGCCAGGGATGATGAAAGCTACCAGGAAGCTGGAATGCGGGTGACTCACATCTGTCCATTCCGACAACCATATCCAACTCCTCCTGAACCCGAGTTTGTGCGATAGGGAAACAAGCTGCAGCCATGATCATCGCAATGATAGCATCTGCAGTCTATGCATTTTCACTTAGTTCTTTTCCAGCGGCGCTAAAGGGACCATCAAACCGTGTCAGAACCGGCTTCGAAGATAGTCCCGGCAAGGAAGGACATCTCATCAAAGGACAACTGATGGTCACAAGCACTTTCCAACAAGGTTCTTGAGAAAGATGGAGGGATATCATCTAAAGACGACTAACCGGCTGTCTGGTAAGTTAAAGCGCAGTATTTCAGCACGAGAGAAGCATTCACCATTGCATGTTCCACACGCATCAGCTGACCTCTGTAAAATTTGAGATCAGACTCGTAAAATTTCCTAAGCCGACTTCCGTATCCAGGAACGAATTTTAGCCAAGGGTATCGATCGACGAGGTAAGCACCAGGTCGCATCCCTTCGATAAAGTGTGCGACGGCTTCCTTCACCCCAACGAAATCTGGATCATCAGTAGAATTGAGGCCCGACTTGCCATACATGATGCGAAGGATGATAGAAGTAGAGTAACTAGAACGAATGTATCTCATGCCATGCAAACACTACACAGATTGTGTGGAACATACCGATGTGCATGCTTGTGGTGATTTTTTGGGTCATTGAGGATGTCGAGCACGAAAGCCCTTGCTTGCTCTAATTGGATATCCTTGTACTTTTCTATCGCCTTTGCTTGGAGATGTGTGTGAACGGCCTTCCTGAGTCTACGAAATCGTTCCCCACTACCAATGAGTGAAATTCGTTTGCACCCTGAGAGAAGTTCATTTGCGGCTATCATAGCAGGGCGATCTGCGAGAGCACTGCCCTCCTTTTCCATTATTTCAGTCGCTGCCTGAACACAAAATCTAGATAAGCATGAAGTGACCGTTAGGCATCAGAAACCTACGTCGACTCGTGCAATAATGATGGAGATATCACACCCTTGGCGAAGCGTAATCACGGGACCGTACTTGTTACTCCATTCAACAAAGGTAGAGCCAATGCTGAAGAGGGGGATTAGTACGTTGAGAAGAGTCGGTAGAGCAGTCTGACTTGACCGTCGGCATGTTATTATCCCAGAACCATGACGTAGGAGGGCCAGGAGGGAGAGTACATCCCTCCTTTGAAATGGATCGCCATTTGTTGCGGAAGACGACTAATATAGAGGCGACAAGAATAGCCACGAAGGCCAACACAAGCGCTGGATTGTTATTCAACATGTTTGGCATGCCTTTTCCTTGGCCCTCCGCAACTGTGACGAAACACCGTAAGGTCAGGACTTGCGAGATTGGGATAGAGAAGGTCACTCCACAAACTTTGGAGTTGAGTTGGAGTTCAAACAGCGCTAATTGGTGCCGTTGGCACACTTCGTGTTGATTTTTCATTAGGGATTTTTATACCTTAGTACAGATGATTTATTCCCGGACCCGTAGGGGACAGGTCTTACAACCAATAATGTGTGGGAACTGCATGAAACTCGACGCCGTGGGAACTGGTCGTCAAAGCATTTTGTTTGTCGTACTTTGGGTCCAGGGATGCCCGGAGGGTCTGAGTATTAATAGAGAATCTTTTTGAATTAGATATCAGGAGCAGAGTGCACGCGAGGTAGACCTTAGGTCAGACGAGATGGGCCCTGGAGGTCCACTAGCATATCGTATCTAGTACGATTGCAAATAGTCTCAGATGTATAATCCGAGTCTCGTTCCCGATGAGTCTATGACACGACAGCAGACTTTGACTCGGAGGTCTGACGTGCCTTCCAAAATGGTCGGGTTAGGCGTCGATCCGAGATCATGTATCATGGTATTTGTCTTGTACTGGATAATCGTGTTAGTCTTGACGTGCCAATAAATATGTCCACAGACAGTTGCACTCATCACTTGAGTGTACCGTAGCCTCTTGCACTGCGACGGCCTCACCCGCAGTGGAGACTATCAAAACTGTTAGCAAGACTCACACTCAACATTGACCGACCATGTTATTTCATCCAGTGGCGCGTCATTACGAATTATAAACGAGTCAACGATCTATATTCTGGGCACAGCCTTCGGCTGAGCCCAGAATGGCCAACAGATGCACGGATGACACAACGCAGCTGCTTGTTAGCGTGCTTTACTAGGTACACATACTATGGAAGATGTTATTAGCAATAGATAAGAATACATACGCATTGCAGATATGCATCACTGCCTCCAAGTCTGCTTTGAAGACTTTCTGGCAGGAACCCCAACCTATTCCTCGGAACTGTCATATGGCACTCTGTACCGTTTGCCCAGTTTTCTGGGGGGTACGTCATCATCTTCCGACTCCACATCTGACAGAACAATATTTGGTCGCTTGGGCCCACGGGGATGGCTTGGGGATGGTGGCGTTTCGGCACTGGAACCTGCAGAATCGTCGTTGTCCTCTTGTTCCTCGTCATCCATACACTTGTCGTTCTCGTCGCTGTCCGTCTCGTATTCTGGCTCTTCACTATCTGGCTGGATAAAACCATCCCCATCGTCGGAGTCGGCGGAGTCTTCTTCGCCAGCTGAACCCAGACCATCATCCCATGGTCCAATCGCCTTGCCAACTGGATTCAGGATGACAGGCGCTTTCCTTTGCTGGCGAGGACCACTGCGCTCAGGGTGCGCTTGTCGCCACTTGTACAGCCGCTCAACTAGGTCTTTGAATCGATTGAGCTAGGTGAACCAGGAAAGATGAAATCATGCCCATGGATGAGGAGAGCAGACATACCCAGCTTGATTCCTCTCTCACAGGATCGTAACACCAGCGCATGAATCCCTCACGTTCACACGCTTGATCTAGACGGAGACCACGATACCGGGTACCGAACCAAATTAGCTCTGACCCGGGAGAGCGCGTTTCGTAAATGCCGTCCAGCATACGTTTGTTGGCATTGTAAAGGGGTTGGTACTGAACATGAATGATGGTCAACGACTCGCAACAGAACGTAGAGTGGAAATGACGCACCCAGCCCTCTCGCTGTTTTGAGGAATGCAATGCCCACCATACCGCATCTTGGGGAATATCCTTGATTGGCATGTGTGTATATCGCTTGTTAATTCCTCTAGGAAACGGGAAGTCGCCAGGTTCCCGTGTTTCGGCAAGCTGATCCTCGAACCGATTGATTACCTTTATGAAGAAAGGGTACTAGTCAGACTGACACATGAGTGATGATAATTCCAATGAAGATTGCGTGCGTATACGTACCCATGCAAAAGAAGCACGGTCAAGGTGAGCTGCCCAGTACCTAAGGTCGTCATCAATTTCGTCTAATCTCTTTCCGTCATGGTTTCGGCCAATGGGAACCGGATATTCTCCTGGTGGCCGTCTGCAGAGCTGTTCTTCATAAAGAACATTTGCTTCCACCACATCACCGTTCTTCAAAATTTAATACCGAGTATCCGTCAACCGAATCATATGATCTAACTTACCCAAGGTGCGTCTTTACATGCTACTGCCCAATACCGGACCGAAGGGGGGATAGAGTCTAGACGACTTCCAAATTCCACACCAGTAACCGTTCTGAATGGGACTGGATATGCCCCAGGGTCCTCTTCCTGCGGTTCTGTCGAAGATCGGCTGTTTGAAATCATACGAGGAAAGCATTTTGCACGTGGAAACTCCTTTTATGCTGTTCCGGAAATATCCGGGCTAGTGTTACTAATCGTATCTCACCAGCTTACATAACCTCCTTGTTCCCCAGGTCCGCGTTCACCACAATTGCATGCGATCACCTTCGTTTGCCATGGCCTAAGCAGGGGCCTGTCACCCTTCCAGGTACACTCTTCCCGCTTCAAGGTGCTGACGCATCGGCCAGGAGTCCACACCAGGTCTTCGCATAGATCCCGTTCTTGAGCGGTGTCCCAGTCCAATGTTGGTCAGTGAATGTAATTGCGCAGGATAGACAAGACAGCTTCCTCACGGTCAACGAATACTGGAAGGAGAATCTACGTAACGTGGAACGGTCGTATCAGGAATTGGAAGGCAAGGTCAAGAAACGCCCCGTGGATCTCGAAGAGGCGAGTACATGATGCAAGTCCGAGGTGCCTTCCTTGTTGAAAGTTGATCATCTTTGGCTCTCTCAGCTCGACTGAACTCCCAAAGTCGTCAAGAAATCCAGAGGCGTGTACGACGATGATGTACGTTACTTTCTTCTCATGCGAATTTCCGATGCTGATAATCGCAGAGCCCGGAGTCGACTTCACAGGCAAAGGTTCCTGTCAATAGGCAGCTGGCGTGGCTGCGTGTCCTATTCAAAGAAACGGCAACCAGAATGGAAACCTGTACTCGCCGCTCCAACTGTGCACGTAACGCAGGTTGACGTGACGGAACAACTCGCAGCCTTCGTGCGCAAACTCTGGGATCAGATCGTCTTGCCCATTACCGATTTCCTTCAGACGACGGTTCCACTATGTTCACGCATCTGGTGGTGTCCCACCGGCGAACTCTTGACGCTCCTTTACATGCCGCTGCTCCATACCGAATTGGTCAACCGATATTCATCGATCTGTACATTTCATCCTACACTCCAACACTAACCACTCTCATTCGTGCTCGACAGCGCGATCCGACAAGTATTCCACGCAGACACTTCGTTTCAATCGGTCAAGCAATGCCGATGATCAGGGGAACTACCTTCTGTGGGAGCTGAACTAGTCAACATCGGTCAGCTTGTCGGCGCCGTTGTCACATTCACGCGCCTGGACGGAGAGGAGTCGTGTATCTCCTGGGACGTTGAAAAGCTTGGCAAAATGAATGGGCGCACCTTGCATGTCATGGTCTCCCACATCGGAGCTAACCGTTCGAGTCTGCGTTTACCCTGCACGACGGACGCTTTACGATCGAACGCTTGATAGGTTGCGTGCTGAATTCGCGTACCTCTCTGCGTGTCATACAACCGTCGGAAGACGAAGAAGGTCCCGACGAAGTGATTCATCTCGCGTCGGCGATGCAGTTCATTGGGTTCCGTTCGGTGATTGGCACGATGTGGGCTGTGAGACGAACAAGATCATGTCAACATTTTATAAACATATGGTGGACGAGTCTGGTCGTCTGGATCATATTCGTGCAGCTTACGCGTTGAACAAGACGATGAGGATTGTGGATATACTATTGGATCAAAGGACGTTTACCTCGGTACATAGTTGTACTAGTATAACGTCGTCGTCGTTGCCGATTTTTGTTATAACCACGAATGGGATGAGATCCAACTATCCCTACGTATCCACATAAAAACACTGCGTACTTTATGAACATTTAATCGTAGTGGTAACCCGTCCTCACAAATTTTAGTTAATGGCAGGGGCTCCGTTGGCCAAGGAGACTCATTCGTACCCTCAGGTAAAGGTTTATGCCAATGTGCAGGGAATTTAGCTTGACCAGATATTTCAATCGTCTGAAAAAATCTCAACCCATGGTGCTGGAAGAATAAGCGACCCCGACCTAATATCCTGCTCCACCCAAGACCCACAGCGAGTGGTGCATTTTTACCAGTGCCAATCTAGAAGATATGAGGGAGTAATGTTAGTGCCGCTCTCTTCTGATGTGAAAGTGGACAGATTTGTACCTGTGTATACCAGTCTCATCTTGGCACCTATATGAGAACTTGCCATGTGTCCCCTCGTGGTGAGGGTGAGCAAACTAACCTGGTGGCTGCTACAGGTCGTTTCGGCTTTGCGTCGGCTCGAGCGAGAAGATGCGGCCACGTGGTCGTACCTAGATTTCGGAGCGCGCTGTCCCTCCGGCGAAATCAACCCTGGTGACGTAGTTCTCGCCGAACTGGAAAAAAAAAACCCAAGATCTTGGTATAGTATTCCCTGGACGGTTCCGCTGACAACCATAGCGTCACCAGTGACCTGCGGTTGGATAGGGTCACTGGCGGTCGGCTCGAAGGAACAACGTGCTGCAAGTGACAGATTATGCAATTGCCCAAATCAAGACGGACAATTGGGCGGACTGGAAAACATACGACTCAGCGATCCTTCCGTCTATCAGATCCCTCCTCGATTGGCCCCGTGGTAGGTATTTCCTTGCGCTGTCACATCTTACAGCTTTCTGGAAGACCTTTTTTTTTTTTTCCTTTCACAGATTTCCCACTTGAAATGTTGATACGTTGAGCGTCACAAAGGGCCACTTCTTAATGCGCTGAACGTCTCTAGGTCCTCTTTACCTCTTACCACGACATGAACAAGAAAAGGAGCCTCGATGATACGTGCGACATATTTCTTTCCCGTCGTCGCATCCGTTCTCCCCTCATCGATCAGCGCGCTGCAAGTGAGTTCTCTCACTATGCGCCAGCGCTGTGCGCGGAGAGCATCGCGACCCCTCCATATGTTCTTCTCCCGAAGCCGCTCGAGTTGCCTGCGCTCTCCGCCACAGCGCTGATCGCTACTTCCACGAAGCAGCTCCCTCTTCCTGGTTCGTCGGGCGAGGTACAGCCCAAACCCATGCGACTGGCCAATGGTCGTCATCACGTCCCCCGTCCTCGTAACCCATTCATCCTCTTCCGTTGTGACCTCGTTCATCAACGGAAGGTGCTCCCAAGATCAGATCTAGACGACACCAACATCTCCCGTATAGCAGGGGATCTATGGCGCGAAATGACTGCCGCAGAAAAGAAGCCGTGGATCGAGCTCGCCGCGCAAGAGAAGGCGCGCCACGCACTCTTGTATCCAGACTACAAGTACGCGCCGACGCACAATGGCACAAAGAGCAAGAAAGGGAAGAACGACAGCCCTCACGTGGAAGATCGCCCACCGCGCCAGGTATCTCGGATGGGTACCGCCTCGCCCTCGGATAATCCGAAGCACCCTCGTCAATCTGAGCGCCCACGCCCTTACCCTCCACCTTTACTTCGCAGACGTTCCTCGTCTTGTCCCCCTGTCGGTGCCGTTCCGGTTCCGTCCCAATCTCCGTTGGATAGATGGACTCCTCCACTCGTCAGTCAGGACGACATGCAACGTCGCCCAAGTCGCACCGTTATGTATCAGTCGGTGACGCCACAGCTTGCCGTGGAACCTGCCACTCCATTACCACCCGACTATAATCCTTCGTTGCCTTCGCAAGATTTCGATTGGTTCGGGATGCCCAAGATCCATCCATTTCTACTGGATCCCGCTGTCTCTGATACAAATCAGAGCCTTGATTCCAGCGCAGCGCTGCACTACTTCTTTGACGGTAAACTTGATCCTGTACGTTCCACTTTGATCCGTCGGCAGGATTTCTGACTCATGTGAGATAGACATTTTCAACTGGCACATGCGATCCAGGGTTGAACTTCCAGGAGCTGGCAGATATGGAGCGTCTGGCAATGGACACAACCTTTACCGATCCATTTTCTACCTTTGGCACCATTCCGTTCGACCCAAACTTTCGTTACACATACTCGACGGCTATATCGCCTTTTGATTGTTCCGGATATTCCGCCGGTTCACCATCCTCTCTCTCCTCGGGAACCTTCTCCTCCAACTAAGGCAAGCATTCTGTACTAATCAGGTCAGATTCGATCGTGTGTTGCTTTCTTCCAGTGATTGCTCACTTGTCCAACAGCACGTTCTTCGCATCTGTCCTTGAGCCACTAGTCGCACAGTCTCTTCAACATGCCGACGAATCTAACGTTCCTTCACGTTTCCAGCGTAAACGCTGATGCACTACCATACCAATTCGTTTAAAAAGAGGTCGTGAAAATGCGACAACCGTATCGTTCCTTTTGTTTCCCTAATTTTCTCTCTCCCACATACATGGACATCCAGCGTTCGTTTTGTATGCTGGACATAGTCTTCCCATCGCTGTTGTTGCGGTCTGGATAGTATGCCTACGTACGAGCCTCTAAAGATGATACGTTTAATGACAAGCTTGACTTGATTCGTATCGTCGTGAACTGTTCGAAAGTCACATGAAAAGTGAACGATTTTCATTCAGGGTTCGAATTAGAGGACGTTTGAAACTAGGGGAGCTAAGATGTAAACGTCCACAGGCTAGCCGGACAGAAGCCTCCCTTTCATCATACGTCCGCGGAGGGGTGCGGACCCCGTCTATGTAATATCGTACCGAGGCGAGGATCCAGGTCCCGCCTGTCGTCCACATGGCATCGGTGAGTGGCCACCGCACGGGTCGTCGGTGCTTGATCCACAACATCGAGACGGATCTGGCTCGGGAATCATTACAAGGCAAGTCACTGAAACATACCACGGTGCTGGCATATATTTACCAGATCCACGTCGATTTTGTTCTCGGTGCGGGATACATTAGGAACGTGTGTCGTAAGGTGTCAATGACCGTGTGGTTGACGACCCTTGCAAACTTCCTTTCCTTTTCTTTTCTGTTTTCCTTTCTTTCTTCCTTGACGTCAGACTGCCACCAGTCGTGAGTGGGTTCGAAGATCAGATGACGGCAGTTGCGGACAAAGCGAACCTGACAACGGCGTGGCAATTATTAATTCGTGGAGCGACTGGTGGGGATAATTCTCGGAGTGATACATGTCATGGGTACCTTGTTAGCGTCAACGTTCAACCTTGTACGTATTTCAGGATGCAATGCGAGTCAACTTGGAAGCAGACACGGTCGCCAGATACCCGATATCAGGGATGAATAATTAGTCAATGGTCGCACCGTAGTACTGTAAATGGATTCCAGGTGGTGCTAATGCTTGGACGGGTTTGGGTGGACTGGAGAGACGCGCAGTTGTATGGTCAGGCAACGCGACGAGGTTACAACACGAATTGGTCGTCGCTGGTGTGCTCGCGTTTTGTACATGGTGGTCGAGACGCAACCGACTTGTTATGCTTTGTCTCCGACCAAACCCATCATTATGGCGTCCGCCGAGTCACTGTCTCCCTCGCACGACACTTCGACACTCTCACCGACTTAGGATGGGCAAAAATAAGAACAAAAAATTCAACGTCCCAGACGAATCCCATCTCGCACTCCCTATTCATACCAGCGTAGCGGCGACGCCCATCATCGACACCCACACGCACCTTCTCACCACTTTTTCTTTTTACAAGAGCAAGTACCCGACCGGAAAGTATGATACCATCTGGGATTTCGTTCGGGGCATGTACCACGGGCGGAACGTCAAGGCGATCGTCGACGTGTGGTGCGAAGCCCCCGTGCAGCACGCGTGGAAGGAGTTGGCGGACTCGGCAGTCAGCGCGGAAGATAGGTCTACTAAGTGGGGCGAGATCGAGTATTGGTTCGTCATGGGTACGTTGGGTCACTATGTCGTCCTGTGCTCAGAGTTCAGCTGACGATCGGACAAGGCGTTCATCCGTACGTCGTTCGACCGACGTCGTCCGTGGTTTGCGTTTTCATTTTTTGAATAATGTCTAGACACGAGGCAAAGCACTACGATGACGCCGTGGAGCGATCGATGTACGTTGCTTGACCCTCCTTTCTATGGTCGTCTGTCTCACTGTTCCTCCACCAGCCTCGAAGCCATGACCCATCCTCGCTGCGTTGGATGGGGTGAAATCGGCCTCGACTATCACTACGATAACTCCCCACGCGACATCCAACAACGCGTCTTTGCTCGACAACTCCGTGCCGCCGTCCAACTTGGCAAACCACTCACGATACACACGCGAGAAGCGGAGGAGGACACGGAGCGGATTTTGAAGCAAGAGGTGCCCATCGATCACAAGGTGTGTTCCTGCTCGTGTTATTTGTGTTCCATCCTTTCTCATTCAACTTGCGCGCCCGCAGATTCATGTACATTGCTTCACAGATTCGCCCGAGTTTGCTCAACGATTGTTAGCCCACTTTCCCAATCTCTATATCGGAATCACGGGCGTCATCTCATATGCTACAAACGTCAACACCGCCGAACTCGTGCGCCGGGTAACCAACCCCAAAGCCAATGTTGGAGCCCCAATCCCACGCATCCTTCTCGAAACAGACGCGCCGTTCATGGTTCCCTCCAATATCTATGCGTCGCTCCCCGAAGTCAAGGGCAGACTCCCGCTTTGCCATACGGCGATGATCCCATGGGTGGCCGAATTTGTAGCTGGCGTCGTTGGGGGTGGGTGGGGCCCGGTGGACGTGATGCAGCAGGCAAATGAGAACGCTCGGGCGGTGTACGGCGTGTAATGGGATGGATAGGAATGACGTTCAAATGTTTATATCAAATCCAAGATGCAGCCATGCTGAGCTTGACGTCGAAACGTCGATGATCACTTCCGTGGGTTGACTCGGCGATCGACTTAGGTTCAATTTTACCACGACAATCGTTCACCATGACTCGGACGCACGGGCGTCAGTTCACTCGCATTCGCCATGCATCACAACGCCACCCCCGGAATATCTCAAGCGGTTCCAGGAGAGTGGAACTTTGGATGGCCTTGAGGAGGCGCTCGCTCTATCCAAAGAATCATTGCTGCTTTTCCCGGAAGGACACTCTGATCGGTTCGACCTCCTTGGCAGGTGCCTCCACTCCCGTTTCGAGCAGATTGGAACATTGTCTGACTTTGATGAGGCCCTTCCCCTGCAGTGCGTTGGAACTGTACCCACAGGACTATAGCCATTTTGCTGAATGATCTCGCGAATTCTCTCCACTCGCGTTTTGAACACCACCTCGGAACATTGCCCGACTTTGAGCAGGCGTTTGCGTTGGAACGCAGCGCATCGGAGCTGCGCCCATAGGGACATCCAGATCAAGTTTTATCACTACACTTTCACTGTATCGCACCGCATTGAACTTGCACCCACAGGGCCATCTTCATCGAGACTCTTCACTCAACAACCTCGCAAACACCCTGAATTTCCTTATCTGATATTGACGAGGCACTTGCACTACATCGCCGTGCATTGGCACTGCGCCCACGCGGACATCCCGATCGAGCATCTTCACTGAACAATCTCGCACTTTCTCTCGATTCCCTTTTCCAGCGGCGAAGGAAGGTTGTCTGACACTGAGGAGGCACTTACCCTAAGACGTAGCGCATTGGAAATCTGCCCACGAGGCCATCCAGATAGAGCCTCTTGACTGAACAACCTTGCGAATTCCCTCTATTCCCGCTTCCAACAGCTCGGAACGTTATTTGACCTTGACGAAACACCGTGCTGTATCGCACTGCGTGGAATTATGCCCACGCGATCCTCCTCGCCGAGCCGTTTCACTATCGAATATCGCCACTTCCTACCATTCCCGTTTCAGGCAACATTATCTGATCTGGAGGAAGCACTTGCACTACAAAGGGGTGCACTGGAGCTGTGCCCGCATGACCATCCCATTCTGCAACCAGCTGTTCCGTCTTCGTTCGTCCCTTGATGAAGTCATCTGATAACGCAGAGAGGATGCTAGCAGAAAAACATGGACAGTTGGCCACCCTGCTTCCCGGTGCTATTCATGGTCCACCTAATGCTGAATCTCAGCATGATCGGGCGTGTCGTCTCACTACTCAACTGCAGGATATGGTTACCGAAATTACCTGGGCTCTCTCAACCCCCCCTGCCCTCACTCTTCTCGGATCTCAAGATTGCAGCCTCGGGTGGGCCTGTCATTTTCCTCAATGCCAGCCAGTACAGCTGCGATATGCTCCTTGTTTCGATAGAGATCTCGTCCAAGAGGAACCTCGAACTCTGACACGGCGCGACGATGCGAACAGAGTTTATGATATTTCTACGATAACTCTGCGACGAAGTCGTTTCCCCAACCGTGGTCATTCTTCAACCGCTCTGTCCTCGTGGGTCGCGTGTTTGGTGATGTCCGACCGCTGAGTTTTCCCTCCTCCCGTTGCATGCCGCTGGCTCGTTCAGGAAGAGCCAGGCAATGGTTTCCGATCTGTATATCTCTTCCTATACGCCGTCCTTGACGTCCCTCATTCGCGCCTGTAAGGAGAGGTTGTCCGGCTCCGAATGTCCACGTTTTTTGGCGGTAGGGCAAGCACAAGCTGAAGGACAGTGCAAACTCGGTTCTGTGAACACCGAGCTGTCCAATATATCACGATCCATGCTGTCCGTTGCGACGGTCAATAGCGAGTTTGTCCACCTGGCGTGACATGGCATCCCGAAGCAGACGCAGCCCTTCGAGTCCGGACGAGGCGATCCATCTCACCACCGTCATGCAGTTCCGCCGGATTCCGTTCGGTGATTGGGACGATGTGGGCCGTGGACGATGCGCATACACACGTGATCATGTCGCGGTTTTACGGCAACATGGTGATGGACGACGACGAGTGGGGTCGTTCGGATTCTGCGTGGGCAGCACTTGCGTTGCATTTGACGGTGGGTAGTCTGCGCTCGAGCGAGATACCTTTTGATCAACGGATTTTGTACACTCATATCGGTGCCTAGGTCCCTTTTTTACGTTCGGCACAAGAAGAGACGCGTATGAATCTACGATGGATCATCGCTCAGCTCCACTGAGTCGTGTCGTGACAGTCACACATGGATGTGACGCATCCGCGTAACTAATACAATCTCACGACGGACTAACATTGTCTTGTCGGACAGGTCACGGTGCGCTGACTCCGTTCGTCTGACGTGGCCTATCTGAAAAATACATCGACCGCTGTACGACATCATTGTATGTCGGTGACACGCCTTCCACCCTGCCTCGACATTGTGATCCATGCACCATTCTCGCTGCTTCGCAAGTCGTCGCCCAACAGCGCATCTTCCTCAACAACTCTGCGCAGCCGTCTAAATGGGAAAGCCACCGACGATGTACACAAAGACGCAGAGCGGACATGGAAGCAAGAGGTACCCGTCGATGACAGAGTGTGTTCTTTTTGTCCCGGTGCGAGTCAAAGGTTCGGTTCTACTGTCAGGTTGAAACTCACCCTTCGCTAGCGTCAACGTGGCTAGAACAGATTCCTTATCGCCAAGCCCTGATAAGAATTCGCGACGCTTCACGGATAGCGCTCATCCACAGAATCAGTAACTCGGCCAGAAACAGGAAACGACGTAAAGCTACATACATTCTCCGCTGTCCTGTGAACTGCTAGAAGATTCGCGGAACACGGATACTGGACGAGCGACAAGTGCTTACAGAGAATCCACAACCTGATAAACCTACTATATCGTACAAGCCAATGTCGTCACAAGGAAACCCCCATATGTGTCGTGCCTCTTGACCCTATATTTTGAGACGAACTAATAATTCAAGAAAATGGCGAGACAGGTGAGAGAACATCTTGCTTCGGCACAACGAGGGGCAGAAGATAGTTTCAGGTTCTGACGGTGGGTTAAGCTGCGCGATCGCTTGTCACCGCGTCTTATTTCCGTGGCCTTGGCCGAGCTCGCAAGGGAGGTTACACGTCTCCTGGCACGGTGCTCATCACGATCGTGGAGCTATACATGGAGAATATGCTAAATAAGTATCCAAGTTTGGAAGCTCGGCCGGAGTGTCGACAGTATCTAGGCGAGCATAGGTGCCTTTAAACTCCGCCACCTGTGATATGACAAGACAGAAATCCATAAAAGCTGACAACTAAATCTGATGGGCTCAGTCTCAGACATCGACGTCATTCATACTGCAATCGTTCGAGTTTCGTTCGCCACGCCATGCGCTTCAACTCTGTGCCCATCTCCAGCTTCTTACTGGCTCCTGTAGTTCTGGCAGGTCGCAGGGAGAACCGCTACCAGCGCATCACGAGGGGTTTAAACTACACGGTTACGAAAAACTCCATTTGGGCTGGTGCCCAGGTGAATGGTACTAATGTGTCGTTAATCTTTTCCACCTGTCTTCCATGATCTCATCCTTCTTTATTCTGAAGGAATCCTTCTACAATATTGGTGCTACTTTTGTTGTCCCAAGTGTTTCCGGTGCCAGTGGTGACTATGCTGCCTCTGCTTGGGTTGGTATTGGTGGTGGAGCGGGGTGCAGCAGCCTTCTTCAGGCGGGCATCGCCCTTGTTGTTGGCGAGAATACTTCTTATGGTGAGGAAACCTTAAAACCAAGCATCTATCATCCGTCTCAATCATCTTTGATGTTACCACATATAGCCTGGTTCGAGTGGCTTCCAGACCCCCTGCAGGTCATCCCAAATGTCACAATCTCTACTGGAGACACCATCCGTATTGGGGTTGGCCTGTCTCCGGACTCCACATTCGGCACATATTTGATTGACAATATGAGCAAGGGACAGTACATCCCCAGGATCCTCAATGCTTCTCATACGCCGTGTCCGACCTATGCAGAGTGGATCGTTGAAGATTATACAAACGGTACCTTTGCCAACTTTAGCCCAATCACCTTCACAAATGCCGTGGCGTTCGGTCCAGCCAATGGAGAAATGTATGGTCCTCAGAATGCTAGCATGTTGTATGAGATGGTCACCCACGATGGAACTACAAAAGCAAGTGTCTCATCGATCGACTTGGATACAGTCACGATCACTCGAGGCTCGGGATAAGGGACAATAGAATGGGCCCGATAGAAACATGAAAGTAGTGCAGGGTGAGTTTGCTGTAAATCTGTTTACATTCAAAACATTAAAACCAACATTTATCAGCGTGTGTGCAATTGCGAAGGGAATCATTGTCGTCTTTGTACGACTCAGTGTAACCTAGTTAAATAGCAACACGGTTTGAAAGGATGTCCAATCTGGTTGTTCGGTCACTGTCGACCGTCATCGACACTCTCACCGGCTCGACATGAACAGCATACGATCCAACGTCTCCCCCTGCCCACGCAACGCGGTAACCACTACAAACCTCGCCTACACGCACCTCTTCACCCCCCTTCTGCGGCTCACGACTTCAAATCAACGATTGTTTTTTTTTGGCACCTGTCCACGCGAGCCACCCGGTCTGTGGATCCGTCCGTAATTCTTCTCTAATCAATGATGTCCGATCTTTCTTATACTGTCTTCGACATCCCTCATTCGTACCATCGCGCTCGTGGTCCGTCGAATGTCCTTGATTCTTGGTGGCAGGGCAAGCACAAGCCAAAGGACAATGTGCACTCGCTGAGCTGTCCAATATATCGCAATCCACGGTAGTATTTACGCTGGTTTCTGTCGCGTGCATCCAGAGTCATAACCGTGACGCAAGTGCTCAATTTACAGACGGCTCTCAGGCGCTCCTATCTTAACCATGGATTTAGTTAAATGGGGCAACCTGAGTAGAATACAGGTGTCGCAGACCGTGTCGTGGGGCATCGAGGACTCCGATGCAACGTCTTACGCTGGCGGTCGACTGACTCGGAAGTCGCGACATCAAAGGCCATGTCAGCAAGACACATGATTTACTTGCGTGAAACAAATCACTACTCGCGGGCAGCCCACGATCACTGATTTGCAGAAAAGGCGGTGAAGAGGTGCGTGTTGGGTCCAGGTTTGTGGTTCTTGCCGTGCAGTGGGCAAGGTGGGACATTGGATTGTATGCCGCACAAGCACAATGTCGAGTCAGTGAAGGTTGAATTCGACAGTTCGCCGGATGCAAAGTCGCCAGACAGGACTAGTCTCACCCCATAAATAGCAGTCTGCCAGACTAGGATGAAACATGACACCATTGGGAAAGCAGACAATGACGAGTGCCACGCGACCACTCGGATCAATGATGGTTATTGGGACCAACCGTTTCAACGCTAGTCCTGTTCTGCCGACAGTGGAATTTAAGCAAAAGGGTTTACTTGCTCTCGATGCTTGAGATGATATTCGACATCCTTTCAGCCGCATCGCACGCTTCCATTAGTTTGGACTCGGAATTTATGCGCCGCGAAAACGGTGACGTTCGCCTGTACAGATTCTGATAAATGGCGGTTTCGTTGCTTTGATGCAAACAGGTTGACAGAAGACACACTCATCTATCATTTATCATCCCTAGCCATGGTTGATCGCGTCTGTATCCCGACCGACGAAACATGGGCTTTTATAGACTCTCCGTCGTGGGTGATCATGCTATACCGGATGCTGGCATTCTGAGGACCGCACACTTCATCACCTGGACCGAACGCCACGGCGTTTGTTAATGTAACTTGGCCAAAGCTGGTGAAAGCAACCATGCTACCGTTGGTGAGGAGGGTGTCTTCCACAACCCACTTCGCATGGTTCGTACAGGGCGTTCTATTACGGGCCTCGACAGTCTTGAAGGTCATCTGATTGTTTCTGACATTGTCTACCAAAAAGGTGCCATACTTCTTGTCTGAAGACACGCCGATCCCAAGACGGATGGTATTCCCAGTAGAGATTGTGAGCTTCTTAACGGCTTTAGGGTCCGGGAGGTCCGGAAACCAAGCTATATGCATGAGAACAATGACGATTGAGACTAATGACAGATGCATAGTCAAACATTACCTTACGATCGTAAGCGGCACCGTTCTCGCTGACAACCGGCTCTACCCCGGTCTGACCCATCCGTGTACAGAGGCACCAGAGCGAAAAGTACCAGTTGTCCGTGACGTTGTGTTTTGAATCCCTCGCAACGCGCTGGAAGCGGTTCTCACCACGACCCGCGAGAAGTGTAGAAATCACGTAGAAGCTAGGGATGAACAGTTGAAGTACATGGTGAGCAAAACTCGAACGGTCGTAGCACGAATGACCCAGATGTCGATGCCTGAAAGGAGATGAAGATCTGACGACAAGTAATATGGCGCACCTTATCCCATCGTCAGAGCTCAAAAATCTCCTCTGCTGCTCGTCGTGCCAAAGACGCCGGAAAATCCATTTCAATCAGGTCTTCGTCTTGAATAGTTAATCTTGTGTATGCCTTTCCTCGTGCCACCTTGCACATACTTTGTAAGCACATGTCGCATCTCATCTGCTTCAGTTGGATCACATGAAAGCATTGGTGAAGTATTATCAATGCCAACCACTGACGTGTCTTGTCAGAATGGATCCGTTTCAGCCAACGCTAGTGACAGGCAAATTTCAACCAGACTGAGGCCTTGTCTGGCACCGGGACTGAATGCAAGAAGGAACACCCCGTAACCGACGGGCAACCTCTTGCATTCAACAATATTGGCTCCACGCGGGCGGGTTTCCGATCTGGACGGCCATGCAGAGTTGTCGAAAAAGGCGCCGTCGGGTGAGATGTCGTAGTGGTAGTCAAGACTCATTTCACCGTACAGCAGGAATGAGTTCCAGTTTCGAAGTTCTCAGTAGGCGGGGAAGCTCAGGTTTGGAAAAGAGTGCCACTTGGAACACGCGTCGATCGATCATCGTAGAACTTTTCCTAGACGAAAAGTAGAGACGAAGACGGACGATGAACGCACGGACCAAGGAAGTTGACACACCTCTCCAATACCGTAGCTGGTGACGCACCTTGCGCATTCAATTCGACCCCATTTGTATTCATCCCGGTCTGTACCTGACCGAACCCGTGAGTCGTCGGGCTGTTGAAGAGTTTGTTCCTGCCGTTGTTGGAGTCGATGAGAGTGTTACACGACGTTAGAAAAAAATGTCTAGTCCAACTCAGGTGCGTCACTGTGACCCATGAGTCACTGCCGCTGCTGTGCGACGGTCAAGGTTGTATTTTTTCCGGAAAGCGCCGCCTCGGAGCGCACCAGCGCGCTGGCCTCCAGAGATTCCATTGACCTTGATCCATTCAAGCCATCTATCGAGAGCCTTGCATTTCAGAGCAGGGACTCGGAGCGGGGTCGACGCACGGTATGCCATCATCTCTCTCCGGCGCATCTTGACCCACACTAGGTGCCGTTACCACTTGTCCACGTCGATGCTGACTCACGAGGAACAAAACTGAGGAGGGGTCGCTTCGATATTCTACCTCCACTGACGTAGGTCTGTTATCGGCAACCACTCGCAAACACCCAAACCAAGGTATCGTCAACACGAAAACGAAAATGAAAACGAAAAAAAGGGACATGAAAACTCGTTACATATGTATATCCGCATCGTACTAAAATCCTTGTCCATCCTTTCGAGACTCGGTCGTCTTACTAGTACGACCTACCTATGTACCTCCCGAACAGCTCTGGGCTCGAATTTCACACCTTGATCCCATCCGAGCCCGACGACGCCACCTCGTTCCCCTCCACAAGCGCCTTTTCTTCCCTTTGAATCAGCGCTTCGCGTGCCTCCAAGGTCACCGCGCCAAATATGACGTCCATCTCTTCGAGACTGAGTCCCTTGGTTTCAGGTATCAAGCTACGCGAAACGCAATTGATCAGCCGATCGAAAACACATGCAAAAACAACACACGCACAGCGCAAAGACGGCCATACCCCCAAGGTTTATCGTTCCAAAGAGGAAGAAGAGCTTGTACCCCAGATTAGCTTCGATCGTCGGGGTTAACTTGGACACTACAAAACCTGGCGTGGCACGAAACCATCGGCATCCAGAGGAGCCCGCATCAAACGAAAATGGGACACGCACTCCATAACCACTGTGTCCCAGCCCCGACAGCAAGCCCATAATTCCGGGTCCTCGTTGGGAAAATGTCCGACACGTACACCCACGGCAATGGTCCGCATCCCATCGAATAAAAGCAGACATAAATGTACAGCATTGCTGCCATCGCCTTGGACGCGGGAGGTGGTGCCGGCGCGGCTTGCCCTGGCTGAGGGGTCACGACGGGATGCGTCTTGAGTATCGCGCCAATGATGAAAAAGGTGGTGCCCATGCCGAGCGCGGAGATGAGGAGCGAGGGTTTGCGACCCAAACTGTCAACCATGAGAAAAACGAAGATGATGGTGGCTATCACTTTGACGATGCCGTAAATGCCAGATGCGAGGAGAGAGTTAGTCGTTCCGGTATACCCAATCTGAATACGAACCGTCTTATGGCCAGGTTGCAGTAGACATCGAGACAAACTCACCGAACTGAAGATCTGGGGTGCGTAGTACCCGACGGAATTCTGACCACTCCATTGTTGCAGGAGAAAGATGACAAAGGCGATTATGAATCGAATTAAGTTCCCTTTGCCGAAAAAGGCTTCCCTGATACCGAGTCCTCGACGTGCTTCACGTTCTTCGTTGATGGCAGCCTCGATCTCTGCCATTTCATGTGTGACTGAAGGGGAGTTATAGGGTTCCTTGCGGAGGTACGCAAGCGTATGGAGGGCTTCCTCAATACGACCTTTGGATGCGAGCCAACGGGGAGATTCCTGACGGTGATTAGTTGCTATGTCCAGGTTCAACGCGAAGCCGGACTGACTTTGACAGTGAACAATCCGAGACACATCACCCCAGCAGGAACGAGCTGAAACCCAAACGGAATCCGCCACACGCTGGGACTATTGGCTATGTGCAGCCCGACACCGACTGTATCGCGCCGTCAGGCACACACTCAGCATGTTGCATGTCAACAGAAGGGACATACGATTGATAAAGTAGGATATCATGACGCCAATCGCAACCATGATCTGAAACAAGCCCGTGATACGCCCTCGGACGTTCTTTGGCGAACATTCGGAGACATAGGCGGGAGCGACGGCGGATATCCCACCGATGCCGATGCCGGAGACGACACGCCCGCCATAGATGTAGCCGATGCCACGACTGCCGCCTGCTATCGTGGTGAGGATCTACGTATGTGAGAAAAAAGTTGTCCCTGGTTGTCAAGTCTACCACGTACGGCACCGACACAGAACACGAGCGTGAACACCACAAGGGTCCATCGACGACCAAAGCGTGCTGTGAAAGAAATGCATTCACAATCGACACACATGAGAGGTGGAGGACGGTGATGTTGGGTACCTGAGATGGGTGCGCTTCCGAGTGCGCCAAAGAAGGCACCAGCTTGTAGGACGGAAACGACGTTGGATGAGACTTTCACGGCCTCGCCTTTGTTGACGGTGCCGTCGGGATTGATGATGCCAAAGTGCTTCTCAAAGTAGGGTTGGGACACGACGCCGCCTGCGATACCTCTTGACGGAAGGGTGAGCAAGGGCAAGGTTTATTTGACCGGATGACAGCTGTACGCACGTATCATAGCCGAACAGGATGATACCCCAGTAAGCGACAAATGCCAACCCTGTTTGTTATATTGATAGTGATGAGGTGCTTCATTGCATTTCGAAAGGACGGCCATCGCTCGCACTCACAGTATACTCGAATGTTTCTAAAGTCGATCACTTGGGCAGTCATGGACAACTTGGGGTGAGGTTTGGTGCTCTGGAGAGGAATGTTCTCAGAACAGTTGGGCCTTATGGGGGAATGTCATGGTGTGGAGACCCGGGCCGGCGGGTCGGCCATGGCGCGGTCCCGCTTGCCCACCCCCCTTTGTCACCAGACCTTCCGATGGGCTTAAACGTTTAAGCGGAGTGCGCCCGCGACATTCAATACTAAGATAAAGACCAAGATGCGTCGTGGAGGCAAGAACAAAGAGTGGGTCCGTTATCTTGACGTGCTTTTACGTGTTGCGCTGTGGAAAGTTGACGTGCCAATTATGAGCGTCGTTTCTTCTCCTGGCGGCGGGGTGCCCACGATATCACCGGACTGACGTTGTCTTTTTCCCCTTGGAGGGTTGAAACATTAATGTGGCTGGCCAAATGCATCTTGGAATGCAGGATGGCACTTGACACAAAATCTCGTCCGCCCCAGATAAGCGCCTGAGAGTGACAGCGGCGAGCGAAATGCCTAGAAAAAAAGACTAATTTCGTTTTTCCAGCATGTGACAGCGATGTGTGCGGTCGATCGAGAATAGAGAACTGGATGGTCGCTGCAGGGACGCTGAAGAACGGAGCATTTATGTACACAACATGTGGGCACCCCCAAGTTTATATGTGCAACGTTGGAAGGTCACCCAACACGTTTCAGATCATGTTTCATTCTAGTGATCCGCAAGTATATTGGCGCATAAAGTTTGTGGAGTTTCCCTCGAATATGATGTGTCAAGAGGGAGCACAGGGAACGAAGGAGAGGGGAGGTTCGTCTTGACAGTGCCCACGCCGCCTGAGTTGTGAGTGTGGACCAGAAGACCGGAAAATATCTCATTGTCACGAGCTATTTGCCGTAACCGTGCGTCGGGATAAGAACGGGAAAACAAATCACCAACGTTGTCTCTGGAATTGTTATTGTTCGTCACGGAAAGACACCGTAACACGTGATATTACTTACTTACAGGCCATGGTTGTCGACGAGTCCACCTCCGGACTGGCAGACGAGCTGGTCTCCAACTCGACTCACCTTTGAAGGTGGAACAGAAATCTCCAAAAGGGTCTCGTCTGGTGCGCTCGGCGGACATCGCCGTATGTGTGACGTCAAGCCGTCGGAGATCCACAGTCGCGCCGACGTCTCGCACAGACGACTCTCACAGAGTACCGTGCAGGTTGAGAGCTGTCGCATATTGGGTCAGAAGATCAAGGAACGTGTTTGGAACGGGGGATTTTCGTCAACAACAAGGCCAGTGGTCTGATGATCTGTCCCTGGTACGTGTTAGAGTTAAATAAACGCCGTATGTTTGAATCGAGGTCACGACTTTTTGCGAACTCAAGTGAGCCCTCGGCTTTGATGTTGAAACCGAAACCGAAATCCAAGCTAACCCTGCGGGATGACGATTACGTAATTCTCGGGTCAATGTTGTTTGAATTTTGAAATTGAATAAATCTAGATTCGGATGACCAACGGTACTTCCTTTTTTGGAACTACCATTTCCCTTATTTACAATGGGTCGTCTGAGCGCTGAACTCATCTCCCCATGATCTCCTACTCGTCAAGATCCTCAGACTCGTCCGACTCGTGGTCTGCAATTTTCAGACCACCACAGAACGAATCAATCCAAGAGAAACAAACTCGCATCGCACGTCAGCAAGAAGCAGCCCGGATATCCAAAGAAATCGACGATGCCATCGAAAAAGCGCGGAAACAACTCGACAAACGAAGGAGAGCCGTAAAGGTTCTCCTGCTCGGTATGACCTACTTTCTCTCTCGCCCGACCCCCTCATCTTCCTTGTAGGCCAGGCTGAGTCCGGCAAGTCCACCATGCTCAGAAGTACGTGTCTCCCGCACCACATGTCTAAGATGGCGTTCTCACTCGCTCCAGACTTTCAGCTCGCATTTTGTCCGACATACTTTCATAATGAGGCTCCAATATGGAAGATAATCATACAGCTCAACCTCATCGGGTATGTCCATCCACTCATCTTTGCACAGTTCCTCACTTCTGCACAGTTCTGTCAAGAGGCTACTCGCCATCATCGAGGATGAACTAGATGTTTCATCTCCCCGCTCAAACAACCGCGCTCGCGCTGGCTCTTCTAGCGACCAACCCTCCGCCGGCCCCTCCTCCCGCCCACCCACATCCAGTCAACCTTCTTCCTCTCGCCACGTGGCTCCCTCCTCGTCCACTGGCAGGCACATTTCTCTCGATCTCAGACATGAATCGACAGACCCCCCCTTGACTCAAGCACATTCTGCCCTCCGTCTCCGTCTCCTCCCTCTTCTCAGCGTTGAGACAAACCTTGCCCGTCAGCTCCTCCCCGAGTTTGGCGGCGAGTCTCCCCCCCTCCCTTCATCCACAGGTTGGACAAAGTGGGCCTCCGGTGCTGGAGATCACTCTACTCATCCCCTCCTCTCCGGAACTGGTGAGATTTGCGTCCGTGCTGGCGGTGCTTGGAAAACCGTCCTAGAGCGCGTCACAGGCACTCTTCGCAATCCCTCGGAAAGTCCGGAAGATGATCACTCTGATATCACTGGCAATCCATCTTCAGCTAAAGTCTCTGTCCGCAACACGCGTCCTCACCCTTCCGATCCAACCCCGCTTCTCGAAGCGCTCGCACACGATATTCATTCCCTTTGGACGGATCCTGCTGTAGTGGCTCTCTTGACGCGCAGGGGTGTCCAATTGGAACACAGTGCTGGTTTCTTCCTGAACGACATTTTGAGAATCAGTCAACCTGGCTGGAAACCCGACATAGGTTCGCCTCCTGATTTTATTCCCAATTCACCCATTCACACATCCCAGACGACATTGTACGGGCTAGACTCCGAACGTTTGGTGTAGAAGAACATCGATTCGCTGTAGAAAACGGTACGTCTTGTCTGTCGCCCTCGTCTCCCGCCTTACGATTCGTCCTAGGTTCAGAATGGTACATTTACGATGTGGGTGGTAGTCGTGGCTCAAGAAATCAATGGGTTTCCTATTTCGATGATGGTCTGTTTATCCCTCGTATGGTTACATTCGTCTGATCTCCATTTGTAGTCCAAGCCATCATTTTTCTCGCTCCCCTTGTCTTCAATCAAATGCTCGACGAGGATAAAATGATCAACCGTCTGGTACGTCCTTGCACATGCTCGTTTAGCGTCACTTATACCCCCCCCCTCCCTAGGAAGACTCGATCAGCCTGTGGAAGGATGTCTGCGCGAACGAATTGCTTGCCCGCGCCAACATCATCCTCTTCTTGAATAAAATGGACATCCTCGAGTCGACCCTCAAGGCTGGTGTCCAGGTAAAGACGTATGTACCTACTTACGGCTCAACTCCAAATGACATGGAGCATGTGGTCAAGTGTAGGTCGTTCGTCTGCTTGGGATCATCCAGGGTTACTGACGGACTCTCACAGACTTTCGCGACAAATTTCGCGCATACCATGTACGTTGACATTTCATTTGCTTGACGGGAATAAGTGTTGATGGCCCTGGATAGAAACGTCTGTCGCCAAAGCAGCGTACCTTTTTTTGCCATGGGACATCTGCCATCGTACGTCTACTGCTTTATTCCACTCCGCAGCGCGTTGCTGATGATTATCGATCCGTAGGATACGAAAGCTACGCAAGCCGTTCTCTCTGGCGTACGAGAAGGTATTCTGAGAAGCCATCTCGAAAAGCTCAACGTTATTTGATTTCACGACCATGAATGACTGGCTCATCTCATGATGTATTCTTGACGATCTATACGTGTTTTTATATTTAGAGCTCAAGACCATTTCCACATGCACGCCATATCCTCGCACATCATTCTTTGACTGGTTGCCCTGTGTGTCTACACGTAGCTTATCATAGATTAGATGGTGTATTAATCGTATTCGTATCTGTAGAACTGCTTAATATACACATGTGTAGTCAAACAGCACCTGAGGTTATGGTGCGACGCTCGGACGAGGGGGGGGGCTGTGATCGTCTTACAAAGCCGTATCCCACCCACGTCGACCCGAGTCCCTATGTATTGTCATTTTTTTTTACCCTTGTCTCGGAGCGGAACAAAGGATGAGGCGATCGGGTGGCAACGAGGCACTGCACTCAGGGGGAGGCGTTCTCGATTTGGTCGGGCCGCCGGGAAAAGTATATGCGCATGATCAATGGTGACTGATCAGGGGTTATTCCAAGCGACGGGTGGATCGCGCGCAGGCAGGCGGGCGGTTTCAGAATGACAGGACCGATAGTAGGCACACGTAGTCTCGAACGGCCCACGATGAGTCGAGCACGTTGGAGTCGGGGTGAATATTTTCAAGCTTTGTTTGCCTCAAGTCCTGTGAGAAAAAAAAAAAACTCGACGAACGTTCAACGTGGAATCGTGTGGCGTACGCCACCAGTGGCTGGATGTCTAAACGAATTGATGATCGGACGTGACTCAGGAGTTTCGGAGTTGAAGAGTGGGGCTTGGAGCACTAATATGCCTTTAGAATAGTATACCTCCTCCGGTAATACCATACGCGTCACTCCCGAGTAGATTACCTATCATACTCGTAGACTGGTTTGTGTTTGAACGTTCCTCGAAGTCGATCGTACCCGCCGGTATCACCGTGACATTGACCCGCGTCCGATGCTTCGGCCCTCGTCGATCACCGGCATCCGATCGCATCCATTACATTTTCATATTCTTGCAAAGGTCAGATTTGACTGAGGGTTGGTAAGCTCGTCGGCGACTCATCGGCCGGTAGTACTTTGGAAATCAGGAGAATCAGACATGTAAGCCCGCACAGCCGTTTGTCTTGAGTCACAGTGTCACGAGCGACTGCAAGTTTTTGCGCTTTGAAGGCAGCTGATAATCGCTTCCCTGCTCTTGCCAGTGCTACCCACTGGGTCCCACTGCAACTGAGGTGAAGGACGTCTCAATTGTCCCGCATCATCTGTCACTTGACGCTAGCAGAACAATGAGTTAGTATATGGCTTAGTAAATGTACAAGAACAACAAAGCTCTCGAGCAAAATCTGCAACAAGATGCGGACAGGAGCACAGGATGGTGGTGGGTGGGCACTGAGATAGACTTGACTTGGACTTGTTATGTAAAGATCTTCACACGCTGCGACTCTTGGATCAACGTTCTACGTTGTCCTGGTATGGCACTGGGTGCTAGCGCTGAGCTTCACATCGATACAACAACGAGTCTATTTTCACCTCTGAAACTGAAACTGAACAGACTCGCAAGTCAAAGATATGTACCAGCAAGGGCTAGACACAATGGCACTCTCGAAATCATCGATTCATCTCTGACGACATCAAGAAAATAGCTTTCCGTATGAAATAGCAACTTGGGGATGCGTTTACAAGGACAGAGAAGCGTTGCTGAACCTACCTACCAAAGAGTTCTTGCTGATTACCGCTGCACGGGTGAGGTCTCGACTCTCGCGGAAGTCTTTCCGTCTAGTATCGAGCCAACATTAGTGTCTACGGTTTCTAGAGGGTTGTCTTGAACGGAGCCTTGATTACAACAGTCTCTCTGTCAAGTCTCTAGAGCTAATATGAGTTTGGCCTTCAAATCTCTACCAACGAGTACAGCAATGCAACAGTGGGACTTGCCCATTAAGGTATATTTGACTTTGACAGATATTTCGTGGCAGTTACTGGATGACTTTCCATAGGCTTTTATTCCGACGAATAGATTATTTTGCTCTGTAAATGGAAGGTTGCCGACGTGCCGAACCCAAAACAGGCGAGGCGCTGCCCTTGACCCCCTCGAATAAACTCCATTCCAAAACAGGAACCTGACCTGTCCCTTGCTGCTCACCTGCCCACAATCTGAAGATATCGGCCCATCAACAAGCAAACAGACGTGTTAAAGTTGTAT
>JBBPLG010000016.1:110278-126217 GCA_038089695.1 Xanthoconium separans | reverse complement strand
TTTTACATCCCCTTTTACTTGTTTTCTATTACGACGCAATTAAACCCAAATGTTGGATGAAACATGAAAGTCCGGCGAAGATGCAGATGACAGTCGATTGACGGTTGGAGTTTGGTGAGTGAGACTGGCTTGTTGAACGCTAACCATTGCTCGCCCTTGAATTTCGCGCTGCCCTGACTGCAGCAGTTGTATCTACACTTGTAGTAGGAGGAAGAAACGACTATTTTCCTTCGACTCGGTGTCTGCCTAAGAGCAACTAACATGCGTAAGGAAATCCGCATTCTTAGACTTCTGTCGTGCATATTCTTTGAAACTACTAGCAGTAGGATTATGCCGTGTCCGAGTCTTCATAATGATACAATGTGCCAAATTTGGGAGTCAAGAAAACTCCGGTCTTGGCCGGGCCAAGTTGACGAGTGGTTCCACGAGACTCGGCTGGAAATCGTTACTCTCAGACGAGTCTCGTTCCGTCCAGAGTCTTTCAAATACCTCTGCGACAAGAGTCTCAGTGTGTGTTGGTTCGTATCTCAAATTTCTGTCATGAACTTTTTTTTGTTGCTAGGATCTACTCGATACCATGCGCTTCTATATCCTTGGAATAGGACCCGTTGGCTCCCTCCTTGCTCATCATCTCCGGGCAGCACTCCCAAGCACCCATTCGGTCACGCTCATACACAAGTCTGTCAGTCAAGCACGGACTGCGGCCTCTCTTGGCGGGGCGATATCTGTGGAGAACCAAGGGATAGTGGAGACTCGCGACGGATTTGATATGGAGGTGTTCGAACAAAGAGACTGTTCTGGTGCTGGGATAGCTCTCAATTCAACTCTCTCCAAGGATGAGGTCAGACACCATTCACGCTCGCGCGAAAACCTAAGGACCGACCTCATCGAAACCCTCTTCGTCACCACCAAAGCACAAAACACCGCAGGCGCCATTTCTCGGATGCTTCCTCGTCTAACACCTAGAAGCACGATCGTACTCCTTCAAAATGGGATGGGTATCTATGAAGACCTCGTGGGAAAGCTTTTCCGTAACCCTGAAAGCAGACCTCACTTTATCCTGGCTTCGAATACTCATGGTGCATGGCTCAAGTCGCCACTGCACGTCGTACATGCAGGGGTTGGTGACATCGAGTTTGGCATCGTTCCAGACAGCCGCGGGCGGGACTTTGAAGCATCGCTCTCTAACGAGTCCAAGCCGTTACATGAACGGAAACTCAGTCTTGATGACTTGGCGCGTCAAGGCGAGTCATCTTATCCCGAGTACTCGAGCCTACGGGACACAGTAACTGTCCTTGGCTCCCTTGATGGGTTGAGCTGCAAATGGAAGCGAATGTCGGACATGCAGCTCGTCATGCGCAAAAAGGTAGTCGTGAATGCCGTAGTGAACCCCCTCACAGCGATTCTCGGTTGCCGGAATGGGGCTTTGTTTCAGGATGAGGCATCCAAACGAATACTTGATGATATTTGCACGGAAGCTTCTGCCGCATTTCGGGCACAACTGGAAGCTGACACGCAATCCTTTCTCGGTTCGCTTCCTCCAGGTGCAGAGAGGAATCAAGCTCCTTTGGGTCGGATGCCACGCGAACTTGAAGCGAACGCGCTCGTACAAGAGGTCAAACGAGTCGCGCAACTGACAAGAGGGAACATCTCGTCGACGCTTTCTGACATCAGGAAGGGCAGACCGACTGAGATCTCCTACATGAATGGGTACCTCGTTCGTCTTGGGAAGCAGTACGGCGTTCCAATGCCCGTGAATTCAGCTTTGCTCAACATGGTCAATATGCGAAGTGCTATTCCGATTGACCAAATGTTCTGAGTGGAACCCATGACAGGTGTGTCCATTTACTCACATCCACCAAAATTCTATTCATCTCAAAATAGACGGCGTATGAATTACATGTTACTAGGATCGCAAACAAGCACTATCGAAGAGTACTAGATAATTCCGTCGTAAACGAGCACCGCACCTGTACTGAGTACTGAATGATCAGTTCATTTCGGTCTCCACGTCGTTTGATGCGGTCTCGCTCCTTGTGTATTACAAATATTTCAGGAGTAATGTCAAGTTAGAATCGTCCGTATCAAATGGACCACACAGATTTTTACGCGCACAACTGCTGCGTCACTACTTGTCGTTTGTTCACTCCAAAAAATTTCGTAGCATCTGTGATAGAATAGCACGATACTTTGTGCAGGCTATGTGACTCGGTTGTAAATTTGCTATGATGACAATGGGAGGTCCGTGAATTGGATAGGTCCAATACGTAGACGGGTGTATGGGTGCTTATTCTTGATTGTTTTTTGGTATCCTTTTCTCCGTTTCTTCTTGACTACCACTTCCATCTTCCCTTTGGTATGCTCTATCACGGTAGCCTCCACTTTGACGTGTTTACGCGGCAGGAGTGGTTCACCTCGAAGGGTGTATTCGCGTGACCCGATTTCATGTACGTCGCGAAGATGCAGTATGTCACCAACGCGGACGTCTTTGAGGTGAGGAACGGTGAGGATGTCGCGAGGAGTCAGAATGTACTTTCTTCCAACCACGGAAGCGATGACATATTGTGACGGCTGGGAACGGATGAGATTCAACGCGGCAACTGTAGAGTCCGGTGCGGTATGGAAGGAGGAGGTCGCGACTTGACACAGTGATGTCAGTAGACAAGAAAAATTAATAAATAAAGTCTATTTACGCGCTCACCTTTGCGAAGCGTCTGAGAGAGCCAGCTACGAATGTGCCAGGTCGCCATTAGCGTTAGCGATGGAGGGACAATGTGATCATCGCTGTCACGCTCCGATATTCAATCGGCGACTGAAATATTTAGTTTTTGGTGTTCACCCGGGATTTCCCTACTTACTTACCTTCTCATCCTTACCTTTGCCTCCCCGGACAATGCACAGAATCGCACTACGAAACTCGGCCCGCAAGGTCGCTTTGGCGTCTCCCCACAGAGTAAACTCCCCCAATTTTTCTTTCTTGTGTTCACGTCTAAACTTGTCACAGACCTGCGCGCTCTCTTCGCGCACGTATGCGACTGCCAAACCTGGTCTGTACTGACATCCCCACGCTTTCTATCCTTATTTATTTGCCGCTTTGTAGCTGCGTCCGAGGTTTCTTCAATACTAGAGTCCCGTATCTCCGGCACCTCCGTCGGTGGAAACGTAGAGGAAACTGGTCGCGTTTTGAGTATGTTGGCTTTCACTTTCGGTCGGCCGTTTACCGTCCGCTGAACTGTATCTCAGGCGTCGGTGATGGTATTGGACGCGTCTGGGGTCTCAAAAATGTGCAAGGTACAGTGTGCACCACTCCGCCAGGACATGAGATAACCTTTGTGTGCAGCCGAGGAGATGGTGGAATTCTCTTCTGGTGTTCGCGGCATGTGTTTGAACTTGGAGGCGGACAACGTCGGTGTCTCCATCTTTGGTAACGATCGTCTGATCAAGGAGGGCGATACCGTCAAACGTACTGGTCAAATCGTCGATGTTCCCGTTGGCCCCGGTCTACTTGGTCGTGTTGTAGATGCTCTCGGCAACCCCATTGATGGCAAGGGTCCTATCCAAGCCGCCGAGCGTCGCCGCGCTTCATTGAAGGCTCCCGGTATTCTTCCTCGTCGTTCCGTCAACCAGCCCATGATGACCGGTCTTAAACCAATCGATGCCATGGTTCCTATCGGTCGTGGTCAGCGTGAGCTTATTATTGGTGACCGTCAAACTGGCAAAACCGCCGTTGCCATTGACACAATCCTGAATCAAAAGCGATGGAATGAGGGCAATGATGAGGTCAAGAAGCTCTACTGTGTCTATGTTGCTGTTGGCCAGAAGCGTTCCACTGTTGCCCAACTCGTCAAGACCCTGGAGGAGAATGACGCTATGAAATACTCCATCATCGTTGCTGCCACTGCATCAGAAGCTGCTCCCTTGCAGTATCTTGCTCCTTTCTCCGGTTGTGCCATGGGTGAATGGTTCCGTGACAATGGTAAACACGGTAAGTCAATGGAATTTTGTGTATCCTCAACATGCTGACATCGCTGTGGAGCTCTCATCATCTATGATGACTTGTCCAAGCAGGCAGTCGCCTACCGTCAGATGTCCCTCTTGCTCCGTCGTCCCCCAGGTCGTGAGGCTTACCCTGGTGATGTCTTCTACCTTCATTCACGTCTCCTCGAGCGTGCTGCAAAGATGAGCGACAAGTTTGGTGGGGGATCCTTGACTGCCCTTCCTATTATTGAGACCCAAGGTGGTGATGTGTCCGCATACATTCCCACGAACGTTAGTATTTTCAGTTCTTTCTGTTGTCATGATCTCATATTTGGCTCAAGGTTATCTCTATCACGGATGGTCAAATCTTTTTGGAGGCTGAACTTTTCTTCCGTGGTGTCCGTCCTGCTATCAACGTCGGTCTTTCCGTGTCTCGCGTCGGCTCCGCTGCTCAGACGTGAGTGACTGTGACTGTGACTTCGTCCTTTTCTCACTTGTTTCTCCCTTGGACAGTAAGATCATGAAGAAGTTTGCTGGTTCACTGAAGCTTTACCTTGCACAGTACCGTGAAGTTGCTGCCTTTGCCCAGTTCGGTTCTGATCTCGATGCCTCCACTCGCTTCTTGCTGAGTCGTGGCTCTCGTCTGACTGAGCTTCTCAGTACGTGTCGTGATTTGGGATAGTTTTGATTTTTACTCATGTTTGATGTGAAGAGCAAGGCCAATACCAACCTCTTCCAATGGAGGTTCAAGTACCCATTATCTACGCTGGTGTCAACGGTCTGGTTCGTCGCTTTTCTTGTGTGGGAGTGCAGTGTCTCATTAGTCTTTTAGCTTGATTCTATTCCTGTTGAAAAGATCACCAAGTGGGAAGCCGAGTTCAGATCACATTTGAGTAGCACGCAGACCCCTCTCCTCGAGGAAATCTCGGCTGGGAATGTCACGCCCGAACTGGAGGCTAAAATCAAGAAGGTCGTAGAGGATCATGTTTCTTCCTTCATCTCATAGATTTCTCAATGGTATGGGACACGTTGACATAAAAGTCGTTGATTGTCCTGTTATACCTCGGCGAATGCTATCATTATTTCGCAGCGCGACATGCCGGGAGAATCATGGGTGTGGAGTGAACATGGGATGACATTCATCCACAGGCCGGACGCGGGATTCACGTGTGAATTGCGATTGGACCTCGTTATCTATGTATGTGAGACACTTCGCTATCTGATAGAAAACCTGCCGCATAGTGGGAAGTGCTCTATTCTCCTACAAGTAAGCTATGCGTCCAAGTAGGAGGGGCCCAATCGTACATGGATGAATATGTTAACTAAAGAGACATGTGGCAGAGTTCAGCCTGCAACGTCCGATGCTTCGTCCAACTGTTCGTCGTCTTCATCCTCGTAAAACCGGTCGTTCTCCTCGTCCATTGACTCTTTGAGCTGCACAAATGCGAGCACGATCAGTCAGTTCTACGTCCATCGTCACTGGGGGGGGAAACCGTACCATCTCTAGGAGCTCATGACATTCGTTGAGGTGTGCCATGACGATGCCTTGGCCCTCTGGGACACTCCCATCGTGACCGACGAACTTGCCGTCTTTGCGCATCGAGTCGATCTGGTGCAGCGCGAGTTGATACTTGGGATTTTGTGAGTACGTCTCGGGCGGCATGGGTGGGAAGGCGTACTGGATAAAGGTCGCGCGGACTAAACGGTCCACCGTGCTTGCATACCTCGTTGAGACACTTTTTGACCGTGGAGAGCTTGTTTGCCTGTGGACGGGAATTTGAATCGAAGACATTTCAGAGAAAGGCGATATCGTCGTACTATGGGCATCAATTCCTCAGAGACAGGTTCGCTCGACGAGAGCAACCGATAGATGAGACCATAACATCGCCTCAAAAGGTAAAGGAGGACCTGGAGGGAGTTCCCGGTTGACCAGTGACTAGGTGCGAAAGGAGGACCTGACGACTCACATATTGTCCTGGGGGACGGTTACCGTCAGCATCCACAAATTTTCCGTCGATTCTCATCTTGTCAATCTCTTGTAGACTGAGAGAGTAGTTGTATAAATCTGTTTCTCGAAGGCTCCATCGATGCGTGAGGACGAGGTTCTCGAGTTCGGCGCGGAGCTGGCTGAGGCGGTCATGGATTGGCTTGAGTGAACTGGCCACGTTCTTTGACTCTTCTTGGGCCTTGATCTGCTGCAAGATGTCGAAACAGTCTTCGAGGAGGGATGAGCACACCGCCTGGGAGGCAGGCACAATGCCACCTGGACCGAGGAATTTTCCATCGACACGCTTCCTATAAAGAAGAGATCGTCATATCAGTCATTGTCTTGGCGTATGTCGATGAAACAAGGAAAAAGGCAAGGGGATACTCAACGAGTCGATCTTTCGAAGCTCCTCAGCCAACGGCTTGAGCTCTGCCTTGTGAGAACCTTCCTTGGCAGCCATGGCTACTAGTTGTCGTCGCAGAGTGATCAAACGGTCGTGGATGGGGATAAGTTCAACGGAGATTTCGGACAAGGAGTCTTGCAGAGACCGCACGATACCGTCTGAAGAATGGTCGGAGGGCGACATGCCGCATCGGGCTAAATGGTGGGAACTGACAAGGAAAGAGAAAGATACGTACCACATTCGTTCAGCTGGCGTTCAAGCAATGTCGTCATAGCCTCTGGATGCTTTCCACTCTCGGCGTCGTGCTGAACGATGGAGCGTAATTCGCCTAATCGGCGGTGAAAGGGGACAAGATCAGGTTCGTTATAGTGGCCGGATTCCTCCATATGGGTAAGAATTTGCTGGGCAAGAGGGGATCGGGTCAGTACGTGTCTATATGATTAATATTGGGGTAACGACAAGAGTGCTATATCTGCTCGCAAAGGTCAGGACTGGCGAGAAGTACGGGGAATCGAAGTAGAAGGGATGAGCGGGATTACGAACGAAGGAAGAGAAAGGTGGCTCCGGGAGGGAGGTAGTGGGCACTAACCCGCATGGAGGCTAATTGGGAATAGACGGCGGGACACTCTTTTGTGCGACCAAGTGTGAGATAGCAAAGAGATAGGAGACTGAATACATCTGCGAGTGCTGTATCGACGCGATTGTTGCAAGTGGTGTTGTTTTCTTCGCGAATGTCGTTTAATTTGGTGACTGATCTGTGGTGTCGGGGGGGAAAGAAAGCCAGGAAGGATGGGGTATGGACCGACCTTGCTTTACGACTGCCTGGTATAGGGCATTTACCTCTGATGGTTTGATGAAATCGGCGCGGTCTCTCTTGAGAGCGGTGAGCCGGTTCCGGATGCTGCGGAGTGCGAGGGTAAGTAGCAGATCAGAGCTAATTTGAGAAAGGAAAGCTCGCTTTATGACGGCCTCGAGGATGGGCAATTCTGTATGTATAAATAAGATGAGCACAAGCGACGAAGCGAGTCATATACTACACACACACACCCTCTTGTGCGACCGGAGCAGCAGCCATCTTCAAAGATATGATTACAAAAGGTATACTCGACATTTTCCCACCCTTTTGGTATATTTAAACATCTCCCGTTCCAAGTCCCTACTCCGACGACAAGACCATCATCCAATCTACGACCCGTCAACACAATGGAGAAGATCAAAGAGGTACCCAACAGTTCGTATAGTATATCCTGGCTCATTCTCCCGATCAGAAAATGGCCTTGCTCCGTGCCGAGGCAGACAATGCCGTTGCTCGTGCTGAAGAAGCAGAGCACAAGTGCAAGTCACTCGAACAGCAGCTGCTCGAGAGTGAACAGAACATCACTTCCCTCAAAGTGCAGCTTACGCGTGCAGAGGGCGACCTCGTGGCCTCTGAATCCAAGCTCGCCGACGCAAAGGTTGCTCAAGCGGACGGCGAGAGCTCAAAGACCACAAACGACGCCCTCTCCCGAAAGATCGTTCTCCTCGAGGAAGAACTCGACGCCGCCGAGAAGAATGTCAAGGAGACGACAGAAAAGTGCGCCATATCCGACACTGATCTTCTTTAGATCAATTGCTGATCACCCGTCTAGGTTGCGGCAAGTCGATGTCAAGGCTGAGCACTTTGAGCGTCAGGTGCAGCGCTTAGAGCAAGAGCGTGATCAGTGGGAGCAAAAGTATGAGGTAGTAGTGGCTCCTCGACGTTGGTTTCATGGGATTCCATCTCACGTGTTCCCCAGGAAATGGTTACCAAGTATAAGAAGTCGCAATCCGACCTCGACGACCTTACGAAGGAGATGGAAGGCATCTGAATACTCGTCACTCGTCCTCGTATTGCATCTGCCTATCTCGCTCCCTTGACAACTCACAGGTCACCATCTCGCAGCGATTTCATAGCTTGTACACCTACCTATCCATCCGTTTTTACGCGCTCTTTAATTTGCCACCATGGTCTTAATCATCGGACCGCCAGTCAAACTTGAATGTCATTACTGTCCAAACTTTCCACTCGGTCATGTCTACGAGTAAATGAGAATCAAGCCGCCACTACTCCTGGAAGTTGAGCGAAACAGAGTTGACACAGTGGCGTTCATCCGCTGTAGTCACTCCTCAGTCAGTGAACCAAACCAAAGAAACGGCGCGACGTACTAGGCGTAGAGAACCCTTCGCCTTTGAAAACGTGCCCCAAATGCCCGCCACAGGCGGTACATGTAATCTCTGTTCTGGTCATCCCAAACGTCCGATCCTCATGCCGAGTCACGGCACCAGGAATGGCTACGATCGACGATAAGCGAGCTGGGATGACCAACGGACGACAGACATACCATCAAAGAAAGCTGGCCATCCACAGCCACTCTTGAATTTGGTATTGCTCTTGTAGAGGGGTGTCCCACAGCCAGCACAGGCATACACGCCCTTTCCCTTGTGGTTCTCGTATTCACCACTTCCTGCGGGTTCTGTCCCTTTCTGACGAAGTATCCTGAACTGAACGTAATGGTCAGAAATTACGTCAACGATCCAAGAAAGATACGCACCTGCTCGGGACTGAGTATCGCACGCCATTCACCCTCAGATTTCATCTTTGATTCCTGGTTGTCCATTGTTGTGGGAGTTGTGGAGGTTGTCGGTGTTGGCTCGGGGGGCGAGCGGTTAAAGAGTGAGAAGCGAATGGTGGAAAAGTAAGTTCGGGGGTAAGTTTGAAGTACTATGCGTCGAGGAACGTTCCTGAGCGACATGGACTCTGATTTCACTGGTCTAATATACAGCTGGCTTACTCCACGTGACTTCTAGTCAGCGGATTGGTCATGGGAGAGATGGCGGACTCATCGCCTCGAGTACAGCTCACAAAGTCATCTTGCCCCGATAAGGAAGGTGTTCATGTTTGTGAGTCGCTAAGTACTGAGCCTTTTTTTACTTGCTGATCCGTTAATTTTGGAAGCGGTAGCCCAGGGGATCGATCTTGGCCAGCACTGCCAAGTGATTGATGTACCACCCGGCCGGGCAAATTTGGGTGGCCGGTTGAACTTGCTATGCATGGGACTTTGGCAACTGCGCATGGATCAGATGCATTACAACAAGAGAAATACGTCCCTTGCCAGGAATACACTACCATGCCGTTGACCGAGGAGCAGCGTAGCGCATTGTCAGAACTACGCGCGCAATCTTCCAGCAGTGGAGCCCCGCTTGGCAGTTCTATGCCATTCGACAAGCGTGCACACCTTCCAACGACAGACATCCCGGACGACATTACAGCCCGCGTCGAGATAGCCCCGCCATTGTCTACACCATTTCCCTTGCTCGACCCCACCGTAATAAAGAAACCCGAGCGCGTACCAATTTTCTTCTACTCCCTCCGCGGCGAGAAACCCACCCAACAGCGTGCACCAGGTGACGCGAAAGTTGTCTTTTATGTTCATGGAGGGGGAAACATAGTTGGTCATCCCACCGACGTTCAGTACACCACCTTGTTTGCGACGATGCTCCGTGCATTGGCAACTGACACGAGAGATCCGGCCTCCTGTACGATCATTGCGCCGTGCTACCGTCTTGCCACGGTTACCGAGAATACGTTCCCGGCAGCCTTGCAGGACGTCTTGGCCGCCTATGACTTTGTGATCAGTCAAGGATACAAGGCATCGAACATCACTGTTGCAGGAGACAGCGCGGGTGGCAACCACGGTGAGCGCTCTTGCCGTTTGCTGATATGCAGAACTGACATGGCCTCATGCACAGCGGTGGTGTTGACACACCTCATCTTGCACTCCAATCGGTCTCTGCCCACAGGTGTCATTGCTTTCGGTCCCGCCTCCATACAGGCATATGACAACCTCAGCAAGCATGCCAAGGCACAAGCCGGCAACGACATCCTCCCGTTGGCCAGATACCAGCGTGCATCCACGGCCTACATTGGCAACACCGGCTTCGCGCCGACCGAGCCGCTGATTTCAGGGTCTCTCATCGCCTTTACGGAGTCGTGGCCGAGAACGTTGATCTTGGTTGGCACGTCCGACCAGTTGATCGATGCATCAAGGGAGATAGAGAAGCGTTTGGCGGCCTTGAAGCGGCCGGTGGAATTGGTCGAGTATGATGAATGTCCCCATCTGTGGTGGTTGCAGACGTCCCTCTTCGGAGAGGCGATTCGAGATGCAGCGCGGAGAATTGCAAGGTTCGTTCTCGGCTAGGCGAGGGATGTATCGATGAGACCTAGAAAGAACAGATGGCTATTCATGTTTCATGATTCAGGCTTTCGCAGGCGGTACAATCTCAGTCACATTCAAACACGTTGCATCACCACCTGTGCAGCGAAGTGATTCCTGATCAAGCACAGGACATGTGATCTGTGCGAATGATTCATGCAACCCTTATATATAAACCTGAACGAGTATCCAGAGAGGCACAGGCGCACCGACATCTCAACATGTCTCCCAACGCGCCTCTGACCGACCAACAACGCAACGCGCTAATACAAGTGCGTGCCTTGTACAAAAATGCATTATCACAATCGTCGTCAAGCACCGCCGAGTCCGTGGACGAGCGCGCACGGCACCCAGATCCCGGCAGCATCCCGGCCGACGTGACCGTCTGCATTGAGATCGCTCCTCCCTCTCCCCAGCCGCACCCTCTCCTCGACAGCACGCTGCTCAAGAAACCAGAGCGGGTCCCCATCTACTTCTATTCCCTCCTCCCCGACCCCGACTCCGACTCCGAGGCGGTGCGCGCCAACACCCGCGTCGTCTTTTTCATCCATGGTGGGGGCAACGTCGTCGGCCACCCCACTCACCTGCCCTTTGTCCAGTTCTACATCCAGCTCCTCCGGGGCATCGCCTCCCGCGCGGGCGAAGGCCCCGCTAGATGCGTGCTCATCGCACCGAGCTACCGTCTCGCCACGGTGCCGGAGAACGTCTTCCCAGCAGCGTTGCAGGACCTCGTCGCCGCCTACGACTACGTCCTCGGCAAGGGATACGACGCGTCCAACGTCATCATCGCAGGCGACAGCGCAGGCGGGAACCACGGTCAGTGATTTCACCCTTGCCCTCGATCGTCGACACGCGCGGCTGACAACATCCACAACAGCGGTCGTGTTGACCCACCTCGTCTTACAGTCCAGCAGACCGCCGCCCCGCGGCGTCGTCGCCATCGCGCCGGGCTCCTTGCATACGTTCGAACCCACAAACACGGAGGCCAGGGACTTGGATATTCTCGACCAGTCGACGTACGAGAATACAACACGGAGGTATGTGGGCGATGCGGGCGTATCGCTCGCAGATCCCCTTGTGTCGGGGTCTCTTATCCCTTTTGCGGCATCCTGGCCCAGGACGCTGATCCTCGTCGGCACTGCGGACCATCTGCTCCACGCGTCTCGTGAACTGGAAAAACGCCTCTCGGCTTGTCATAGGTCAGTGGAACTGGTCGAGTATAATGGACGTCCGCATGGATGGTGGGTTATACCGCAGATCTTTCGAGAGAACGTCGAGGATGCGGTAGAGAGAATTGCGGCTTTCGTTTTGCGATAACTAGCAAATTGTTCGGAAGACAAGTAGAATACCAAAGATCAAGAGCTCGATCAATGCATATAAGTTACATCATCACGAATCCCCCCCGATCCAGCTAGTCAACGATGCCAACCCAATACCTTGATGAACTTGGATCACTGACCGGGGTATGCCGCCCGACGACCGCCTTGAAACAGACGCCTGAAGTACAGAACAAAACAGAAATTAACAAGCAAAAGGAAAGCCTTGGTATCCAAGAGTTGCACCGTCGTGACGAAAAAAAAAAGAGTACCATAGGTTAGAGAGTGTAAATAGAGGAGTGACCAGGATATTCCATGTTACGTTGTCGGAGCAATATGTAAAGTTAAACGGCAAGTGAAGGAAAGGGGGCACCCATTAAACTATGGGTTAAACTATTACTGATGCAAGGCAGATGATTGGCGAATATGCGATAAATGGAAGATACGGAGCAAGATCGTCTTGGAGGCGTGACTCGTGTCCGTCAGCGCGAGGATGTCGCATGATCATGAGTAAACCTTTTCGGAGAATTTGCCATGTTCCAAGTGGGAATGCTTGTCCCCTTCAAACGAATCATGCGCAGCAGGGGTAATGTCGATTGCGTCCTGATCGGAGGCCAAAGGCGTAACTGGTCGCGAGGCGACTAGACCTCCCGTTGACGTTGTGGCAGTGATAGACGACACTATTTGCTCTATTTGCTGATTGTGCGGGTAATATGACCGACGCTGCATCTTCTTGAAGTCATAAGAAGTGAACCTGGATATGAACGGTGTTAAGAGCGGAACCGATTGAAGTCGAGCGGGCAGCGTACTGTTCCTCCATCTGTCGCATTTCTGCGCTTAGTGAGTTGACATCACGAGGTTTCCGTTGTTTGGCTTTGAGAGGATTGTCTTCAAGCAAGAGCTCTTCAAGTTCGTGTGAAGCGTCAAAATTGGCCTTTTTTGACTGCGGGGGTAACAAGGGTGAGTGGGATGATAACTAACGAGCATGGGAAAAGAACGCACGTCAGGGGTGAAGGGAGGAGCGAGCTGCTTGCTTTCAAGCGCCGGCCAGTTGATGGGTTCGAACCAAGGATGCCGTCGGAGTTCCTCGAAACCTTCGTCTGACCTACATGCCAGACGCTTAGTTGGATCTCTTTCCAGGAACTTGGCGCGTGTGAGCGAGAGTGTGGGAGGAAAGGAGAAAGAAGACTCACACCCTTGATGACCTGCATGCCCGCGCGACTACACTTTTTGTCGGCGTCTTCAGGAAATCTCAAGCTGTCCTTTGATATGGCGTGGGTCAAGTCGCTGTTGGTTTTACCTCTAAATGGACGACGGCCAAAGAGAAGCTCGTATGCGCATACACCCAGGGACCACCAGTCGATCGTATAAGTGTAACCACGTTTTGCAAGAATTTCGGGTGCCATGTAAGCCATGCTACCTGCCACGCCACTAAGTAAGCGACGGTCCGAATAGTGGACGGCAATGTTGAAGTCTGTGAGGTGGGCATGGCCACGCTCGTCCAGTAGAATGTTATCTGGCTTGATGTCGCTAAAGAAAGGTCGGGGGAAAGGACAAAGGGAAAGAGGAGGGGAGAAACGAACCGATGCATGATGTGGTTTTCATGAAGGAAAGAGAGGGCAGAGGATAGCTCTGCGACGTAAAATCGGACCGTAGTTTCCGGTACGGTGCCTAGACGGTCGAGATGGACTGGGGAGAGGGTAAGAATGGAGGGGATGAGAAAGGAAATGACAGACAGCGCAGATCACCGCCGAGCATGAGATCGAGGACGAAGAAACAGTTCTCGTCGTCTTGGAAAGCATAGCGAAGGTTGACAACAAAGGGATGGTCGATCTGCGGACGGATATGTGTGAATGTGAGAGTGATGCAAGGATTCGATTTACTTCTTCGAGAAGACGACGTTCTTGTATGATGTTGGCGACGGCCTTCATCTTTACGCACTTTGCCTTGTTGATGTACTTGAGAGCGTAGAGTTCGCGGGTCTGTTTGTGTTGGACCATACGGACCTAAGGATATGGAATGGGCGACGAGGTCGGAAGATGGGTCTGGAAGCGTACCTTTCCGAACGCTCCCTTGCCGACGCATCTGAGGAGGACGAAATGGAAGAGATTTACGTCGCCTTCAAAGTCGACGGGCTGCTCGAGGACGTCAACGTCAACGGTGACGGTGACGAAGACGGACCAGACAACTCACGGGGGGACGACAGCAGACGGCACCCATTGGAATGAAGGAGACGAGAAAAAGAAACAAACAAACAAGTCTCAAGGGGAATCACTTCAAAGATCACGTGGTTCGTATGAATGATGTGGATATTCAGTGTGTGACATTCATTTTGTGACATCTTCTTCAACCATGGCGCTGAACTGTCATCGTCCCCTGGTGGTATTTGGACCGTCTGGCGTTGGAAAAGGCACCCTCATAGCCCGTCTCTTTGACGACGTCCCAGACAAGTTTGGTTTCAGCGTGTCTCGTATGTCATTCATGGACGTTGGCACCGCCTCACCTGACATGCCATTCAGACACCACCAGGCATCCCCGCCCTGGAGAAACGGACGGCAAAGAGTATCACTTTGTCTCCACAGACACGTTCAAGGCGTTGCTAGAGGATCACGCCTTTATCGAACACGCCCAGTTCTCTGCCAACTTTTACGGCACATCAAAGCAGGCCGTCCATGCCGTTCGCGCATCCGGCAGGCGGTGTGTGCTCGACATTGATTCTCAGGTACGTCTCCCACCGGCCACCTTCCATCGCCGCTTATTCCATGTCCAGGGCGTCAGGCAGGTCAAGCAGACAGACCTGGACCCCATCTGTCTCTTTATCTCCCCACCCGACATGGACACCCTTCGTCGCCGTTTGTGCGGACGTGGCACTGACGACGAGGAAGCGATCAAGAGGCGTCTTGCCACTGCACTCGCCGAAATCGAGTACGCACGACAGCCCGGCACGTGTGACTATGTCATCGTCAACGATAACCTCGACCGAGCCTACACGTCCTTTAAAAAGGTCGCTCTTGGGGACGAAATCGAGAGCGAAGTTATACCGCCTTTGGACGATTGACACTAGATCAACATACCATCATAGACTAAACAGTATAGATTTCTTGAAATGTAAAAGTATTGATTATTTATAGCCGGAATCGCATGTATGCCATCATCAGTGCCGAACATCCCGTCACTAGATGGATCGTGTCAGTCCTCCGTCAGTGATTCAAAGTGATACACATACCAAAGCCGACCAAGTATTGCAGCGTTGTAGCCTTGGAATACGATCAGCGATCACACACGTTTGATTCACTGGTCGCCCTACCTTGGATGCCTGAATTGCCGTCCGAAGGTTTGCAATCTCCTGCTCGATCCTCGTATCCACCTCCTTGATCTTGAGCTCTTGTCCACTACTCTCCTCCCTCATCCTTCCCTTTTCAAGGTTCAGGTCCAACCGCACACCTGCCTGGGTCCGCGTAATTTCCTCTCGAAGCCGCTGTTTCAGCTTCTCCATGTCAACCTGTAGTCTATCACTTTCCGCCTTGATCATCGCCAGATCATTCTTCTCCATCAGCTGTAACTCTGATTTAAGCTGTGCAAAGTCGACCTGTTGGGTATATTGATGCTGCATTGCCTTGGTCAGTTTACGTCGTCCGTCGTCTGGCACCCAAGCACGCACCTTTTCTTGGTCAGCCTTGGTCACCATGTTGCTCGTCATGTTCCGTATGCTCTCGTCGATGACCTCGGCCATTGCAGTCATGATTCCTTCCGCCTGTTGTCGGTTCAACCCTTCCCGTTCCAGACGTTGCACGAAATGATGTGTGTCAAAATGAAAGTCATGCCGTGCAGCACTCGCTCGGAATGACCGCTTCGATGTTTGTGTAAATGAAGGTGGTGGTCTTGCTCTGCACGCTACGACACGGAATGCTGTAGACATGGCGTGCGTGGGAAGTGCAAGTGAAGCTTGATTGTATTACTGCGAAACGTTCCTACAAATGGGGCCTGAAGTTGCTCCGCCGAAGAACAAGCAATGTGGAGATG